>LPNX010000456.1:98923-103923 GCA_001517045.1 Pseudotsuga menziesii | reverse complement strand
GCAAACTTTCACAATTTTATCTTTCTTGCTCCTTAGCTCCAGTAGTCGCCATAATGTTTTAGTCACATTCTTTCCAATATGCATTGTATCAAACAAATGAGCAATTTGTAGATTCTCATAGTAGGACAACCTGCTGAATTGTATAGGATAACTTTTCATTCCTCGTGGAAGCCCATTAATTCCTTCATGATCACGAATGACATCATGAATATTGGTTTATAAATAAATTATAGAAATCAATTATGGCCACTATAGTAAACAACTCACAATAAAAGTTAAAATACATAACAATTCATATACGGTGATCCATATGTACCAGCTTCACGATTTCTATTGAATTGCATCTTCCAAAGGTGGGGTGTCATTCTCCATGGTTTTAATGCAGTCTCTTGCTTCCCATTGAAAATATTTTTTTTCGGTTGTTCTATACCTATGATTCTTAGAGATAAAATTCCTATACTCATCAAACGCCTCCTTTCTTAAGCTTTTTGAGCGACGAAATTTTATTTCACAAACTGGACATGCAAATTTACCCTTTGTTTGAAAACCTACAATATATAGATATGGAATATCTTTGTCAATTATAATTATATATAAACTATATTAACTACTTCATATAATTAAATGAAATTAAAGTGGAACTTAAAAAAACAAACCACAAAATTGGGTTAACCCTAAGGCATCATGTATTGTCCATACAACCATTGCATGGAATTGAAATTGTCTTTGTAGTATTGTTCTAGATACGTCACACATAGTGATGCCATTCCATAACTTCAATAGCTCGTCTATAATAGGTTCTATATATACATTCATATATTTGATTTGGTACTTACCTGATTGATTTGAAGTACATATAAAATATATAATTATGGGAACCATTAAGATATATAAACCATGCACAAGAGTAAAATACAAAATATATGTATGACATTAGGAAACATAATACAACAAATGAGATGCCACAACTACATTAGAAATAAAATAGTTATAGACACAAAATACCTGGAATAATCATTGACAACATTATGTGCTCCATCTTTATTGAGAACCAGGGAGGAATGTTATTGTTGATAACAAAAATAGGCCACACCGTGTAAATGGATTTCATCTGTGCAAATGTATTAACACCATCTGCTTCCAAAGAAATCCTAAGATTACGGGGTTCTTCTTTAAAGTGAGGCCACTTTTCCTCCATATTTCTAAATGCAGAACCATCTGCAGGCATTTGAATAACAACATCTTGACTTCTGTTCCTGGCATGGTAATCCATAAAGTGTGCTATGTTATTGCACCTGAACAGTCGTTGCAAACGTGGAATGATGGTAATATGACGAAGAACCTTATGAGGCACCTTTTTTGTTACTTGATTTGTCCGATATCTACTTATATGACATTCCAGACATTCATAATGCGTTCCAATCTCTTTCATGATGGAAGATAAATCTCGATATGTGCGAGGTAAAATATTTGATGGTAGTAACAAAAATTCAGATATCAAGCTACATCAAATAAAAATAAAAATAGAGTTAATATAATATATAAATAATATTAACGAAACACACTTCATCCGTATTAATTTGAATTATGAGTTAACAATACACTTATTAGAGGAATAAAGATAAACTTTATCACTATCGTATATATGTGATGGATTATTTTACATACCTTAGTATCCATGTGATTGATATGTTTGAAAGACCATTCATAACCAAGTTCATTATCAACAATATAGCAGAGAGAAATTTTTGTTTTGGAGGCTTCATACAAGGGTTTGTATGCCTTATCGAGAAGAGGTATATCATGAACATCATCAAAGTCATCAATATTTTCATTATCATCATCATCACCATCATCCATTCTAACATTAAAAGAATCATTGATCAATGTATTTGTACCATCATCTTCAACTACGTTATCAGTATGATCATCTTCTTCAATAGGATAAATCTCTTGTTCTCCATTAAACATAGACGCTCCATGATCCTTTGGTAGTTGTTCTGAAAGCACTTGCTTTGGACAATATGTCGTAGGATGTATTTCCTTTAAAAATACATGGATACATCAATATTTAATAGTTAATATATGAAATATTAAAATAATACATACATTTAGCAAAGCAAAAAATATAAATTTTTTTATAATGCTAAACCTACAAATGGATGATATTCATTCCCGCCTCTGCGTGTCCATGTTCCCTACATTTTTTTGTGGCTGTTGCGATCAATATTATTCTCCTCTTAAATCCCCTACATTGACTACATGGACAATAACATTTCCCATCACACGTTTGTTTCGCTGCATCCCATAGTTTAGCAAGCAATTGTCGATTTTCTTCGTTTGGATCAAGAATATTGCTATTTGACATGTTGTCACAAATTACATGAATGTATACTATCGACAATCTTAAAAAATCAAGTTCCACGCATCACAATTTTCTCAAATGATGGTTTGTGGAAGAATAAAAAAATTCCCGCAAACTGTCTGTCAAAGAAAAAAAATCCCTAAGCCGGTCATCGAAGAATAAAACAATTCCTCAAATCGTCCGTCGAGGAATGAATAATTTCCACAAACCGTTCGTTGCTTCTATAGCAAACATGTCAGAATGTTTAAATGTTTTTATATTTATAATTTCACAGTCATCGAATATCCGATGATATGAACCTAGTTACCGTTGGAAATAGGCCTTTGTACAATTTGAAAAAATAGCTTGTGCTCGTCTAACTTTTGATGAACATTCCTTCACATCTAGTCGCAAATCCGACGACATTTCTATCACATGTCATCGCAAATCCGACAACCCTCCTATCATATGTCGTTGCTAATATGACAAACTAATGTCGCTTAACTAACAATAAAGCTCATCGAAAAACCTACGAGGAGGGAAGCCGAAAATTTGACGATGTTGCAAGACGACAAAAAAAAGGAAGGTACGGTACTTTTCATCATTGCAATCCGAGAAAAACATACTTTACGTCCGATGTTGTCGGATTCTGGGCTCAAATCCTATTGTGACTAGGTGAAACATAATTGTTACTACCTTGAGAATCATTTAAAATAGACACAATTCTATTACCAATCTTACCTACCACTTCTATCATGTGAGACTGATGGTCTTCCTTCCTACCTTCCAAAGTTGCATAAATCCATTGAGTCTTGCCAATATCACCTATTGTTGTATCCTAAATGTTTTTAATGCTATCTTCTTTCTTATGTGGATAATTCCTTGCATAGTAATTCTCATTGCAATTCCAACATCTAATGAGAGGTCTCTTATCTGTATCTGGTTGCTTATGAAAATTACCACTTCTCTTGACAGAAGTCTTGGTTCCCTTCTTTATTTGGTCTCGTTTAAAATTATTGTTATCCTTTAATTTGTTATGTTAATTATTCTTGTCCAACTTGTACAAATGTTTTTCCTTCCTGCTTACGTCTTTAAGGGTCTTGGGCATATCATATTGAATCTTATCCATGTAGAAAGTAGGAAATCCACTTAGAAATATTTGAATCTTAACTTTCTCATCTTTTATATAGTCTCCATAGGTTAAGAGTTCAATAAATCTCTTCTTGTATGAATCCATAGCTAAATTTACCAGCTTAAGTCCAAATAATTCTTCCATCTTATTATCATAGTATTTCTCTAAAAGGTATTCTTGTTGAAAATATTTTTTAAAGTTTTTGTAAGTGATATTTTCTTCATCAATATATTTCAGTTTAACCAAATGTTCCCACCAAAGAGAGGATCTTCCCTGGAAATGATAGATAGTTATTCTTGCTTCCATGGTTTATGAATACTTATGCAATTGGAAAAAATTTCAGAGCCCTGCTAACCATGTTTTTGCTTCTTCACCTTGTTTAACTTCACCATGAAATGTTGGAGGTTAAATCTTTGTTAATTATCCCATTAACTAGTCATGTTCATACCTTCTCCTTCTACTATTATGGTCATATGAAAATATAGTTGGACTAGTCATAGGGATTCTAGATATTTTTCTCAAGGGAGGTGTATATTAATTGTCTGGTAGAAAGTCCATCGTAGAATAATTTTTCCTGCTTTTCCTTTCTTTCTTGTCTTGGGTAGTATTTAAGGATATTAGTTCTTTCATGATGTGTTCTTCAAGGTGAGTGATCATTTCATTACATTACTTAACCGAGTCTTCCAAGTCAAGGAATAAACTACTCCTCCTTCCTACATACTCCTCTTCAGGGCCACAAGGGGTTGTCTGTTTAACTTTCATCCTCTATTGTTTTCCTCTGCAGATTCTTCTTGGGTTAAATTATTTATTGTGAGTTACAATGTGTTCATTATAGGTTTTGTTGACATTCCATTATTAAATTTATTTATTTTCTCAATAATAATTAATTTTCTAGTTAAGAAGAAACAACACATACTATATTAGTCTTCAATTTTTGAAATAAATAACTAGGAAAAATGCATAAAAGGATATGATTATTTTCAAACATATTCCAAATATTCGAAATAACAAATAATTTTTCATCTTTCACAAATATAGCAACACTTTCATAATTAACTTTCATATAGGCATCATTTAACTTTTATTCAAGCAAGCAGATTTAAAGCGACTAATAGACCCAACAACCACAATTTTACAACCACAACTTCGATACCATCTGTAATGTCCCCCAGGAATATCAAATGGACTTAGGGACATATCATTAGCTCTATAATTCTAATTAGATCATTTTCGAAGAGTGGATTAGTCAAACAAATATTTAATTTCATTTTTTGTGATTTAATTTCGACAAAACCCCTTTAATTACCACTAGTACACCCACATAGTTTTTGGTTGGATCACGTCGATAGGGATGAAATGGTTGAGAGATAGCAATAGAATGGAAGACAGTTTGGAATTTATTTTTGTTCACCATATTCTTATAGTTAAACAGGTTCATTCCTAGCTACATGTTATCGCCAACATTCTACCTGTTACCAATTTATCAACTCTCAGTTATTTTTCATATTCATTTTTTCGTATCCC
>LPNX010000456.1:60551-98495 GCA_001517045.1 Pseudotsuga menziesii | reverse complement strand
ATATATATATTCAAATTTTGAATGACTGCCATAGAATCAATCTTGATAGTACACTTGTTTCATCCTCATCCATAGATGAAAAAGCATAGGCCGTAGTCCACCCCAAATCTTGAATAAAAACTCCCATCGACGTAAATATATTAAAATAAATTCAATAAGTATTCCAACAAACGATCCAAGGACTGGGCAAGTTACTTAAAATCATATAATACCATTAAACCTTCAATCCAAGCCATATCATAAGTGATAACCACTTCTAAAGGCTAATTATTCTTATTCACGGTTAACTAGTAATTAAAGTGTTAATTACGACACTCAATGACACTTAGTGCACAAATGACAACACTTATCACAAATCCAATTGTTTAAAAAATAACCACCAATTATCAATTCCAATGGATTAATAACATCTAATAACATGTAAATAAGGCCTAATTACCAAAATTACAATAATTAATCATGGTAATTACAAAAGAGAGTCCACAAGACTACTTAACTAGTTTTTCAATATAAGCAGCTAGCCTTGCACAAAATAAACTTGTAACCATGCCATTAAACCTCAAATAAATCCTACATACATTAACAACATATTTAAGTGTGTAGCTACAACCAATTAAAGGTTTATTTGTATATCATTCCAATTGCACATAAGGTGATCTTTTCCATCAATTCCAATGAAACTAGTTAACATTCGCCACAAGGAATTGACTCTAAATAAATAAACCAAAATTAAATGCATCCAAAAGTAAAGGATAAAACCTGATAAGTATTTTCCTACATCACAATAACATTATAAACATAACAAATGGTTGTAGCATTCTATTTTTGCAAAAACAAAGATTTCAATCCACAACCAGTTATCAATTTTCATCACAATGCACCTAGTTTCCAATGCCAAATAAAGAGAAATTAATGACTACAATATCTCATGGAAAGCATAGCAGGGGTCACCTACATTTATATGGTTGTATCTTTTCACCCATATACAGTCCATTAAATAACTCACAAAACTAGCTAATTCTAGTCATCTGAATTGACTAGTGATTCTAAGAATCACTAAACGAATTAAATCCACAACTCATAGAATCATTCAAATTCAATTCCATCTCTAAATAATTTTTTTTACCAGTCATAACATATGTATATCTGATTCGAACATTTCTTCAAACACTTCATATGCAAAGTCACAAATCTACTCAAAATAGTTTCATTGAAGGAGCTAGAAATTGGAAATTGATCTAGAATTTCGGAAGACATCCCACACAATATAAAGAAGTTTTCCCCTCACATTATCACACATATTTAAATTGTATTTATCATACATAAGCATACAAATAACACTCATGCATTTTTACAAACACTTCATAAGCCAAGTCTCCAAGCTATGAAAAACAATCCAAACGAAGAACTAATTTTCGAATAGAAGGTAGAATCATTAAAGAGAAGTGTCTTAAACCATTCCAAGGCTAATGTACCATAAAATAAACATTATATAATTAAAAAGGGTGGAAATATAAGTTCTGTAAAATAAGTTCCAAATAATCATTTCCTCAAACAATTTGTGCACAAAATCCCCAAAACTAGTTTCCAATTCCTTCAAAAAATTTATTTGCATAAATAGATTGAATTCCATGAGAAATTTGTTCCAAAAAAATCTCATAGGTTTCATAAAAAATTTAATGTGCATCCATAAAGAAATCATATCAGAGCCAAATAAATTAAATAAACATGAGGTAAAACACTTATCTTTTCCAAATACACAATCATAATTGACAATGCCACATTCCACCCAGTCGCGGACACAATGCAAGCCAAAATCCACTTTGCAATGTTCACCCCCAAGACAGAACCATGATTCCACAAGAAAGAGAACACTCAACCACAAATTATCTCAAGAAATGAGTCCAACCACAACCCAGTATTAATTATACCTCTACTTTCACTCCAAGGAAATTTCGGTGGCTCTTAAACAACATTCCAACCACAACCCAGTGGAAAGTAGCACTTCCAATTCATGGAAATCCCATTGGCTCTAGAGTAACTTATCTTGGGCACGGGATTATCAAGGATCTCATACCAAGAGAAACAAAATCAAACCACAAGTTCTAAACACAAGCGCAAGAGAAAAAGCATGAACCAACACACAAGAATGACTAACCAACACACACAAATCGAATTCCCTCATGAGAAATTCAAATTGGGAGAGAGGGGGACACAAGCATGAGAGCTACATTACAAAAATAGAAAGTAGGAGTTAAAAATAAAGTGGCTACACCAAGAGGCACACTAATCCAACTCATGATGGCACACTAAGTGAGAGAGGGACTCCAATCCTCAAATAAAAATTAATTTCAAGGTAAAGAAAACCAAGGAGTAACATAACACGTGAGGGTACATAACTAATAGGGTCCATCAAGTACATAAGAAGGGTGTACAACATAAACATAGGCTCAAAACACATAGGTAAACACTTTTCCACAACCCCTTGCTCGGAACATCATGGTTCCTCGTACTCTCTTTCGTGGCATTAGTCGTCTGGTTGTTTTTGTTTTATTAATTATTTTTTAAGTTCAACATAATAAAAATAATAATAATGTGCAAACCATAGTCCAGACACCTTGTGCCACTATGCCCAACATAACAAAAATAATAATATGTCCAAGGGATAAACTAGAGGGTATTACAAATAGCATAGTGGATTATTCTATGAGTTTGTGCCTCTTTCAATGAACTCTCACTAGTATAAGTGCAAAATGGTACATGCACCTAGCAGGGGATTCCCATGTTGCTTTTGGGACAATATCCACCACATTTCTCACCTACTTTCAATTACTAATACGTCGTGATCTTGATCTCAAAATTCTCATAGAATTTCGGCAAAACACTTCTACCCACATAATGGCCCACATCCACAAGTGGCATAGGCATCACACTTTGTGCAAAATAAATATTCAAACCGAGTTCCTATTGGATTTCTTTATCATAGTCTCTCCAACCCTCCATAGCAAAAGATGTGGAAACCTCCTTGCCAAAAACTGAGGAAGATGCCATCTTAAAGGCACAACACTTTGATCTCATCTATGCATAGTGTGGGTACCTATGCACCATCCTTACATATTCCCCTTGACATCGTTCTTTGTATCCCCCCCATGCAGGGTCGGACCACATTCAACAGATAGGATTATTAGCTCAATTTCCCAACAAGGAAAATCTCTCTCATAACTAGATTCTAGAACACCCCCCTATGGTGGTGCAGTATATACCCATCCCATTTGTGTCGGCATCCCCTACTACTATCCCAAATCCTCTATTTGTATAGCTACATTATGGATCCTATAGTTCCACCTACCCTAACGCAATCAAAGCAGCAGTGGTACCTCCGCCGCAAATGGGACAACATGCTCCTAGATCCAAATCCTATGGAGTCCAAAACACATATATCCCATAATAGGGGTATAACCCTTACTGCTCATTTTAATGTCCTCCTGGATCCCCCCCCATGCCCCACATGGAGGTAAATTTAGAAAGAATGGTAAGAACAAGCAGAACTGACAATAGGGGAAAGGGGGAAACCCCCCTCCCCAATAGAACTAGAACTTGGGTAACCCAAATGCAGGGGTTAATAAACCTCCCAAATAAGGGAAAAATGTCATCTTGAGGATGAACTATTCTTGCTCTATTTGTGGCGAGTAAGGCCACTATACCCATCTTTGTCCACACATACTTGACTACCAACACCTAATGGAAGCCGAGAAAAAGACAACCACTAACCCTCCTTAGGAGCCTAGCGCACCATAACCTCAACAAACTATCTTGAAAAAACCATTTACCAACTGAGCGGTAGTCACTTAACAACCATACCCTCGTCGCTCAAGTGAAGGTTGCTTTTAAAAAATCTAGATGAACATGGCTAATGTCAACCTCCAAACTCGATATAAAGGCTATGGTTGGCCCGACCCTCCTCAAGGAGAATATGTACCTACTCTTTCAGGAGACCCTTTGAAAATTGTGTGCCCAAGTATAGAATAAATCCTAAGGATTCAAAATGCACCACTTAGGTGTACCCCCCATAACCCCCACACGAAATCCGCCCACAATTATAGTATTGTGGATGAATTGGCTTAGTCTCCAGCTGTCAGGTCCATGTTATAAGCCCTTCAGTAATGTCTAACCCAATGGAAGTCATTACTCAATTCACTTGGCATCGTTGACCCTTCTGATTCACACCTCATGACTTTTGACCTCAACAAAGGTGAACCACGACTACCTTGGTCAGCCGCATTCTAAGTTGTAGTTACCATTAAAAACATTATGATTAATCAGTGCATTATCAATGAAGGCACATCCACATGCGTCATGTACTCAAATGTTTGGAAAAGATTGGGATCACCCGAGTTAGTCCCCTTATCTATCGTGCTTCACACATATGATGGGAGACCATCCCAACCATGAGGATTGTACCAAAATGTTCCCATCGAGCTAGGGGAAAACATGGTAATGGTTAATATTGAAATCATCAATGCAAAACTCAACTACAATATCCTTTTGGGTCGTACCTATGTGCACCATGAAGGAGGTTTCCTCTTTGGTATTCTGCATCATTATGTTTCCCTTTAATGGGAAGATAATCACCCTTGACCAGCTCAACTACTACAACCCCCATGCCAACACTAATCCTGAAAACATCCTACCCATGATAGGAAAAGTGACTCAACCAACACACATTGATGTATTCCCTGGTGTGTGCAAGGATTCCAACCTCCTAGGGTACCATACGCCACCTTGCCTAGAGATGGCCTAAAAAACTATAGCACACTATGAGTTCATGTCGGTACGACCTGTTATGCCATTGGGATCACACATCGTGCCAACCGCACCCATGACCTAACCACCACCTGTTGTCTTGAAACCCACTAATTAGGGCACAAGTCAACCAAATTTAAAATCCCCCCTTGTAAACAACCCCCTTCCTAAACCATCAACAATGGTCATTAAGCCTAAAGCAGGGAGCATAACTCAACCCAAGTTGAAATCTCCCATCATGACTGATACAACTACATTGTGAGTCACCCCGCCATGTTCCCTATGTGGACAACAATTCCATGCGACTAACCTTTTCCCCACCTTGTTGAAGCTCAAGAATTTACTTAACACCAATGTTAGCTTGACACACACAACACATAGTATAGTAGGGGGAACATCAACCTTTTCTTTGTCCCATAAGACTGCTAAGTCTAAATCATTAAGCACCAATCATGCATCTTTAATTTTCTTTCAGTTTAGGCATTACATGCATAATTATCTTGAACTCCCCCAATTTCGGGACTCTATATTCGAGACCATGCGTCTCACCACTCCTTGGATTGAGATTCCTCCACCTCAATCGAAATAAATCACTTCGATCAATGTTGTCACTACATTAGTTGCAACAACGGTTGTGTCTACCCCCAAAACTACCATCTCAACAGTATCTCCCACTTAGACACCTACGCCGCAAGGACCACAACCTATGAATTTGGCACTAGAATCACAACATGATGGATGTGCATGTTGTAGGAACCATACTCATATGATTCCCCACCATATTAGCACAGCCATACCAAACCGTGCTACCTCACCATTAACTTCGGCACCTAAGCCTCTCCATTCTAGGATCCCATACCCATGTCATTCATGTGGAAACACTTCCCACTTCTTGTTTTAGGTCCCCCTCTTACATGTTGAACAATAATTTTTCCTCGAACATATGTTCCTATGGGATCAACTTCTCCATCTTAGGGTGTTCCCACAAGGATTACCTATCGAGGAAATTGTCCCTCCTTTACTGGAGACCATCGATAACGCCTCCTCCTTGGATAGTCTACTCATTAGTGATGATTCATCATCCTTAGACAAAGAGCGGGATCCACACCCATCACACGTTTCCTATGCAATAAGGGATCCCCATTCAAGTGTTGGATGTGCTCTCCTCAGGTGCACTATGTTTCTGATTATTATTTTTGCATTGTCAATACCTTTGGCGTGATCTCTATTACACTTGGGTATCTACGCCATGTGTGTAGGATAATGACCATGACATTGAGATTCCAACCCTTTTAGCAATAGTTCAGGACTTGCATCATAGGTATCACTCCAAAACTTGCATATAGGCAACGTATTCCCTAGGTTTACATTACATTTACCAGTACTCCTATTGATAGCCATAGGATCCTAATTCCCAGTAACGATGTGCCATCAACATTGTTCCTTATCATGTTTCCCCCATGGGTGTGAGAAGCATTGCAACCTGCATCATAATTTGGAACCCATGATGTCGAATCCTCACAAGTTCGAGGAATTTGACCCAATTTGAAAATATCCTTTAGAGGAAACTTCCACTCAAAATGGGTCTTTTAACCCAAATTCATATTCCATGTCATCATGTGTTAGCTAATGAAATTTATTTAAATTTGAAATACCGTATAGGTTTTAAACAATTTTTTAATATAAATTTGGGGATAGGTATCATAAAAAAAACTACCTTTTTTGTTTGTATTTTCGACATATCTCCCTGTGTTTTTACTCAAATTTCAATCGGGATAGCTCGTTGGATGCGTTATTAAATTCCGCATCCAATGAGTACCCACTCAGCATACTTTTGGCGGACCTCGCTACCCCAAAAAGAGAAATACCTAGAAAAAAAAATGTGATGATGTGATGACATCATCATCACGTTTTTCAGGTATTTCAAGTTTTTGGGGTAGCGGGGTCCACCAAAAGTATGCTGAGTGGGTACTTGCTGGATGCAGAATTTAATTACGCATCCAACGAGCTCTCTCGATCTAAATTTGAGTAAAAACACAGGGAGATATGTCAAAAATACGAACAAAAAAAAGTAGTTTTTTTCTTTTCTTCCTCCAAAATTAATAAATTTTATTTTATTATTTTCCTTAGGAGGCCCATTTCGAGTTTAAATTTCCTCTAATGAACCCATTGTTCATCATTTTATAGTTGCGCATTTACTCCCCCACCTTTATCAGTTGATGCCACCAAATTCCTCTACACATGTTACGATCTAGATTCACAATTGACAACTCATACCCCCATGAGAAATTTACCATTTGCAATATTCCTTGTATCATCACCCACGTGAATACAACAATGGGGCCCCTTGCTTCCTAAGACACCAATTCTATTCAGTTATTCTCGTAGGAACAATCTGCATGGCCTTGATTCGGGAGGCACTCGTCTTTTCATTTGCAAACAACCCTCACATAATTTTGGAAAAGGTTCCCCATCCCACTCAAAACAGTGGGAACTCCATCCATCATCAAAATAAATTCCCCGAACCACCAAAAACCGCAGGAATACTACCCATGATTAAAATGGTCCCCTAACACACTCAAAACTGTGGTGACCCCACTAATTATTCTTCGTGTATAAACAAATTCCCTGATAAAAAAAAAACCATGGGAACCATTGATTCTTTTGGAATCAACCCCTGGCCGCCTTTGATCGATGTAGTTGAGTCTTGATATTCCCAAAATTTCCGGTTTTGTTAGTCACCACTACCCTCAATATTGTATCTCCCACAAAACCCTTCATCTATAGTTTGTCTTCCTCCATTACACTCTGTCCCTCTACTTTGAAGAATGTTGTTGCCAGTTACTCCCCAAGTCTACATCAATCAAAGGAAGTTATGATCCCCATACTTATGAACCAATCTTGTATCAGGTCGATCACTTTCACAGTTGGTAACAAAACGGTCTTGGTTCGCAAGATAAGGTCCTCACCTTATCACGTAATTCAACTCTCATTGACATCAAATGAATATATTATGAGAGTTAAGTGATTATAGTGGTACCTTATGGTCCCTTTCAATCAATATAAGGCATCACTTCAAACTAAGTAGAGAGAGTAATCAGTGCTCCCTAACTTAGTGGTCTCTCCTATGCTCGACGTCAACACATCTATCACATCAAGGAGTTGTACATTTCGAAGGTAGCAGTGTTCGCATTTGCAAATCATGGTCCCAACATTTTGCTCCCCCACACCCGTTGGCTTCTCATGATCATCAATAGTTCAGCTTCTTTGACACCACATAGATCGTTTCCAAGTTCATTTACTCTCACATGGAACAAAACCAACTTCATCCATGTCCCAATAGTTTTATGAGGCGACCCCTCAGTCTCCTCAGTTTGTAGCCACTTTGGCAGATCTTCACAAGCATGGGTATGCCTGCCTCATTTGTATAAAAAAACACTATTTTTTGTTACCGTTTTGCTAGCAATCTTTCCCCATGGGAGGACTCTACCAATCAACACATGCTTCACAGCTTTCAAGAACAAAGGAGAAACCAAAAGAAACGATGATGCATTATCGACACTATAGTACCCTCAGAAGCTCATACATTAGGGGACATATGTTAAGGCTAAAATATCGCACACATCCGGCATTTTTGCAATTCTCATAGTAAGGCGTCATCAAAATATAGCATGCAACCTACCAAATACATCCTCATCAAGATCCAAGAAGTAGTATTTGTCTAAAAATGCCAAAGAACAGTCAAAAGGCAAAGTCATGCAGCCAAGACTTTGTTTATGTGGACTACTGTGTGTATTACTTGTTTTGTTCCTACGTGACACATGCACATATTTCAATTTTATATTTATGTGACAAAACAACAGTATCTCAACGGCCATCCACGCATTAAAGGATCATGAAGGATACTCACCAACAAAAATTAAAACTTGTCTCCTCAACATGATGGATGAGCATTCAACAGCCCCTATTGTGTACATTGAATCTAGTTCATGGGATGAACACTTGGATCTAGTTGTTTCTTGGCCACCTCTTGGCTTATAAAAGGAAGTCATGGGCATGCATATTGTAAGAGAAATCTAGAGTAAGGTTATGCTACTGAAATTGTGTTGGAGATCCTTCGTAACTCACCTCTTCCACACCTATTAGTATTCTCTAAGCTCCTTTTCCTCCTTCCTCTAAGGGGCAAGTGTTTCTCCCATTTGTTCTTCAACATTTCTAGCATTTATCATGGACAAAATAGGCCTCCTTAAGGGATATTGTTGGCTTCCCTTTGAATCCCACACCTCATAGGTGACAGTACATTTATTTTCTTGACCATTGAGCAATCTAAAGGGGTTTTTGCATTGGTTTCTTGTTATGGTTTGTATCCCCCGTTTCTCTTTATTCATGTTATTTTTGTTTTTGTTTTGTTTTATTTCACTAACAAGAGCTTAGAGGATCTACTTCAGGTTATCACATTTTCTTTTTGTTACACAATATTGGGCCTTGTCAACAACCTCAAAAGGTTTCACCCAAACAAGGTAGAGGATGCAAACCTTTGTGCATAATTTCCCACAACATATACCAAGCCCTAATAATTTCTCTCGCTAAGTTTTATGGAATAAGAATAGTCAACCATTGATTTTGAGCTTCACCCAATCTCCTTGAATGAAAAGCTTCCCAAGACATGAAAAAAGAATTCAAATCCAATTACCTTCCCATTTTTTTAAAAGTCACAGGGAAAACCATTAAGTCCATCAAGTCTAGAATCATTTCCATTTTTCTACTAAATGCTTCAAAAATATTCTTCATTGATTTCATCTTCAAAACTATTTCTTTTAAGATTCTTTAACTTTTAGAAGATTCCAAAAGTGTATGTTTTACATATCCTTTATCCACCAACGCATTCTCTCAAGTTTTTACATATCGTTTACCCACCAGCACTTTCTATGATACTTAACCTAAATATTTTGGAAAGCAAAACATCTACCAAATTTATTCCAAGTCTTTCATGATAATTTCTTTAGAATTCTTCAATCCTAAGAAACTTTGAGAACCATTCTTACATTTAAGGAAACAAAATTATATTTAGAGGGTTCACTCCCTTAATCCAAACCATGCCCGAACTTGAGCTTCTCTGGCATGATATTCTCCCATGCATCCAAGAAAGTGCTTTTCTTTTGTTCCTTAAGGAACATTTTGCAAGTTCTCTTAAAAAAGAGTGAAAATATCAACCAACGTTTGTCTTCTCTACCTATATTTATTCTCCTTGATTGACAGTACCACTTCACCTAAATATACAAAAAAAAAAGTTGAAAGCTTTTCTTGATGGTTTATTCTCACCAGAATATCCAAACAACATCACCCTAAGGTAAGGTCTAGGCCTTAAGTTTCAACTTCAAGTACAACAACAAGATGGGATGGTGGTCTCAACCCCCAAGTTTCAAGACAAAGGCAAATGGGATATGATGAGAGCATTGGGATTCGAGAAGAGTACTTGCAAATTGTCCACTATCATGTGAAAAGGAAAAACTATTCCTAGGGTCGTAAATCCTATCCAATATCTTATTTGGGTACTGGCTAGGATCATCTTTATTTGGAAGTGGGAAAGGGATAATCTCGTTAATCGTGAGTTCATGTCCCTTAAGGCCCAACTCGTTATTGGTAAATTCAATGAAAAAAATTCTCAATTTTATTTTATTGCAAAAATTAAGTGAAAAAAACTAATATTCAACAATTTTTAAATTTTATAAGCTAAAGGAAATTATTGTTTCCCAAAAAATGATATTTTAAAACTTGTACAACAATATAAATATATTGTAATAAAATAATATGCGAGTAATTTTTAAGGCAAAGAATCGTTAAATTTGAATCAATCTAGACCTAAATGATAAGAAGAAAAAAACTTAGTTAAACTAGTTAAATATGACACCACAAAGTGTGTTTTATTTTGTTAAGCACATCAAACATTATGAACTAACACCATAAATTCACTCACAAGGCTCATTCATTAGGGATAGGGAAAAATGTTTTATTTTGGATTGGAGAGATAAATAAATAAAATAACACAAATAAAAGTTTCTTATAACAAATCTCTCTCCCTATTCTAAACAAGGGACTTATTTATAATCTTACAAGATCCCAATGATCATTCATGTTTCCTCCATCTCAAAAGGTAGCCTTGAACCTTGCCAAACATATTTTTTGGTCTCTAACTTTTGACACGTTTTTTTGGTCCTTCCATTGCATTGATGGTTATTTTGAGGTACATGCCAAACACATTATTAGAGCTCAAAATAAGCTTTATAATGGCCCAAAAAACAACAAAACAGAGTTGTATGCAAATGTTATAATCTTGTGAAGTTGACTTACCAAGTAGGCTCGTAGGGATCACATTCCTTTCGTCATCTCAAGTTCTCTAATCTTGTCATCTCATCTCATGTGCTACCAATTATGACTTTAAATGTTACACATGTCAACATAATGACATTTAAGTACATTCACAAGTGTGTGAACTAGACAAACTTACCACATTCTAATGTTTCATCTTAATGTTAAGAAGGAAAAATTACATAATGACACCTTGATTCATCCCCAATAAGTTGCAAAGGAATATGAACTTTGCTTTCGTTAAGGACACATTTTTTAGTGGGGGCAATAAATAATGTCATTGGTAACTAGATCCGCAATAAGTTGAAACATCAACCTATACATGACTAAGTGTAAACAAGTTCAAAATGGAGAGTTAGTCTATAGAACTAAGCCAGTCTCCAAATCCTTCACAGAGACCTTTTAAGAACCATGAAGAACCAAGTGTATTGGAATGGTAAACATATGAACACAAATTCCATCCATATAACTTTCTTGCCAAAAAGACATAGAAGATGGAAAAAAACATGTTGATGTTGAAAGTGTTCTAACAAAGCTTAGTGCTGAAGATCATTAAGGTTTCTCCCATCACAAAAACCAAGAATCTATACATGCCCTCATAGATAACAATAAGCTCAACAATTGCTCCAAACACCACATGCAACAATATGGTCTTCCCCATCATAGAATGCACATGTGCCAAACAAAGCTTGTTTACCATTTAAGAACTATGTAATGGAGACTAGTGTATGGTTAATCAATCAAAATGAGCAACAAGGACTACAAAGTGGTAGAGTGGATAACACAAGGCCTTGAACAAATGCCCAAATATGGTCACGATTAATCATCAATCCAACCACAATAAGTTTGAGTAACTAGTACCATTCCAAGATTTTTTCTTTTACAACACTTCACTACTCCCCACTTGGGTTCAAATCTCAATGCGTTACATGTTATGTAAGTGATATGTAATAGAGGATTCCTTGATTCTTCCTTAATAATAGGAATACTTGTTTCCAAGTGGAAAAAAAAACACTTCACTAATGATCTTCAAGAAGATATGCTACCATAACAATAGGAGTTTCAATACCCAGATGTAGAGGGAAAATGCCTCCAAACACAATGATTAGGATGCCTATATGATTGAGATGTGGAAGGTGAAGGATCAAATGCTAACTAAACAAAATGTGATGATTGAGATGTTGAAGGTGAAGAATCAAATGCTAACTAAACAAAATGTGATGATTGAGATGTGGAAGGTGAAAAATCTAATATTAACTAGTACCAATCCCAAATATGGTCATGATCAATCATCAATCCAACCACAATACCACAATAAGTTTGAGTAACTAGTACCAGTCCAAGATTTTTCCTTTTACAACAACTTCACTACTCCCACTTGGATTCAAATTTCACTATGTTATGGTCATGATCAATCATCAATCCAACCACAATACCACAATAAGTTTGAGTAACTAGTACCATTCCAAGATTTTTCCTTTTACAACAACTTCACTACTCCCCACTTGGGTTCACATCTCACTATGTTAAGTAGCTGATATGTAATAGAGGATTCCTTGATTCTTCCTTAATAATAGGAATTGTGTTTCCAAGTGAAAAAATAAACACTTCACTAATGATCTTCAAGAAGGCGCATTGCTATCATAGCAATAAGGTATGCATGCTATCATAACAATAGGAGTTTCAATACCCAAATGTAGAGCGAAAATGCCTCCAAACACAGTGATTAGGATGCCTATATGATTGAGATGTGGAAGGTGAAGAATTTGCATCTTTTCAGGCTAACTTGGCCGAAATCTGACAACACGATATGTTTATGAAATGGAGACTAGTGTATGGTTAATCAATCAAAATGAGCAACAAGGACTACAAAGTGGTAGAGTGGATAACACAAATTGATATGAAGGCCTCATACAAATGCCCAAATATGGTCATGATCAATCATCAATCCAACCACAATAAGTTTGAGTAACTAGTACCATTCCAAGATTTTTTCTTTTACAACACTTCACTTGATTCTTCCTTAATAATAGGAATATTTGTTTCCAAGTGGAAAAACAAACACTTCACTAATGATCTTCAAGAAGATATGCTACCATAACAATACGAGTTTAAATACCCATATTTAGAGGGAAAATGCCTCCAAACACAATGATTAGGATGCCTATATGATTGAGATGTGGAAGGTGAAGAATCAAATGCTAAGTAAACAAAATGTGATAATTGAGATGTGGAAGGTGAAGAATCAAATGCTAACTAAACAAAATGTGATAATTAAGATGTGGAAGGTGAAGAACCTAATATTAACTAAACAAAATGTATGTGGAAAGTGAAGAATCTAATATTAACTAGTACCCATGCCAAATATGGTCATAATCAATCATCAATCCAACCATAATAAGTTTGAGTAACTAGTACCATTCCAAGATTTTTCCTTTTAGAACACTTCACTACTCCCCACTTGGGTTCAAATCTCACAGTGTTTCCAGGTGAAAAAAAGCACTTATGTAACTGATATGTAATCGAGGATTCATTGATTCTGCCTTAATAATAGGAATATGTGTTTCCAAGTGAAAAAAAAAACACTTCACTAATGATCTTCAAGAAGATATGCTACCACAACAATAGGGGTTTCCATACCCAGATGTAGATCGAAAATGCCTCCAAACACAATGATTAGGATGCCTATCTGATTGAGATGTGGAATGTGAAGAACAAATGCTAACCAAACAAAATGTGATGATCTAATATTAACTAAAGGAGTTGTCTAAACTCTAGACTATTTACACTTTTTCTGGAGAATTTGGCCAGAATCAGACAACACGATATGATTCTGAAAATGCAATTTCCTTTGTTGTAATTGCAATTTTGATTACAAAATGGATTCAGAAACCTCACTCACCAATGGAACACAACACCTCGATTGATTAAATCAGTGCACAAAGTTGGACACAAAGTTGGATCTACATATCCACGTTAAATATAACTGACACTGCATATGAGTGATTTTATTTTTCTACCTTCATGGAAGTTCAATACAATTCATTACATGAGAACAGAGCTCCACTAGTACTAAGCCATTATTACATTTGAAAGTAGCTGGTCAAGCACAACAGTCTTCAGCCACAGAATCTGATATACAATTTCAATACCGAGCCATGGAATCCGGCGTACAAATTCAATCCTGTTTTACAAGTTTGCAAAATATAAACAAAACTAATGAATGGAAATTGAAAACTAGCGCCTATGGGGAACTACTTAATTACAGAGATCAAAAAGCCAGGGGATAAACGTGAGAAGCATTGGGATATAGAAGCCCCCAGTTTCTCTCGGTAACAGGCCCAGGCTTCTGGTTTTCATTGAAGAGAGCAAAAATGAAAGTGGGTATGTAAGCTCCGGGCCTTCTCGGGGTGCCCTTAGGTGGACTCGACATCATTTTTTGAACAAGTCTTCCATTGTACAGAGCAGCGTTGCCCACAGAAGCCCCGACCTCATCGGTGCCCCCGGCAGTGGGCCACCCGGTCTCGCTGATCGCGATCTTGACGTGAGGGAACCCGAGCGCCTCCATGGCAGCCACGAAGGAGTCCACCTGCGCATCCAGCAGATCACCGTAGCGCAGATTTCCGTCGGCCACGGCAGGGGCTTCGGTGCCGAAGATAGCGTAGTCGAGCGGTATCTCTTGGCTGTTCTCGGACCACGCCAGGTAAGGGTAGGCGTTCAAGAAGATGTAGGACTTGGTGGAGGACAAGAACTGGAGCACCGGGCTGAGGACGGCCTCAGAAATGTCGGGGCGGAACCTGGCGGCGGAGGGCGGATAGGAATTGTTAAGGGCATCCATGGCAACGCAAGTGGAGACTCTGATTAATCGGTTCAGCCCGGCGGCCTCTAGGGCTTCCTGGAGGTTCTGCATTGCCGGAAGGAGCAGCGGCCAGCGTTGCTCGTTGATCTCCGGACGGCTCAGTAGCTCGTTTCCCACCGTGATCATGCGGATCCGGGCGGCGGGCAGGTGTGGCCGGACCTGCTGGTTAAGCCACTCTGCCGCTGCGGCCGGGGATGCTGCTAGGGTTTCGAGCTCCTCGTTGGTTGCTGCCATTACTACGCGAAGGCGGGTGTTGGCCAGCGCTCTGAGAACGTCCGGGTCGGAATCAAAGATCTTGACCTGCCCAAAGCCCAGCGATTTTATGAGTGCCACCGCTTGCTCTGGCGGTGGCAGGTCGTCCCCCAATCGCCCGTAGTTTATTCCCATGCTCATTGCGTTGCTCCTCCTGGCCACCGCCGCTGCTGCAAAAATTTGGATAAACATAGAGATTATTATTCTGAAAAGCTCAGAAAAACTCACACTTTTTTTTAACAGCAGTTAGCTTAGCATACAAGAATCTGTAGTAGTATTCTTAATATGAAGTTATTTTGGTTAAGTGCTCTGTAGGGCGAATTTTTGGTCTAAGAAAACATGATCCAGGAGCATTTAAACCGTTAAAATCGCTAGGAGATTCCACTCGGTCTGGATGCACCAACCCTTAGCATGGGGTCTGGCCGCACCAACCCTTAGCATGGTTAGATTTTAAATGTGGCCTGCCTTCCAAGAACATCAGGTTTTGATCCTAGGCTGCCAAGCAAAAAAAACCCCTCTAAACAACAGGTTCTGATCCTAGCCCGCCAAGCTAAAAAACACCCCACTAGACAGTTTACTCTAATATGAAGTTATTTTACAACACTTACTGTAAAAGATTTCATATTAACGTTCACAAGCATTTGATTTTGGCATCTGCTATGTGAACAATACAGCAGCTCCTGTAAAAGATTTCATATTAACATTGAACTGATTTTGGCATCAGCTAGCTGAACAATGCTAGAAAGTAAATATCATTTACAAAACAAATATGCAAATACAGAGATTTTACAGTAGTTTTTATTAAAGATTTCCCTGCATTAGCCATGAGACCCTGTAAAAGATTTCATATTAACATTGAACTGATTTTGGCATCAGCTAGCTGAACAATGCTAGAAAGTAAATATCATTTACAAAACAAATATGGAAATACAGAGATTTAACAGTAGTTCTTATCAAAGATTTCCCATTAGCCATGAGTTGTTTGAATGCAGAAGTGGCAGTTCATCTAGATTTTCCCTTGATATACTTGGAACTTGGGCATTACATATTTTGAATCCTCATTGACATGTTGACATCGAGAAAAAATTGCTGGAACTACAAAGATAGCGTTTTCAGATTGCACAAGAGTAATAAGGAATATTTGTGGGCTGAATCCAAATCCAAAAATATCCATCATATAAGTGATTTGGATATGATAATTTGAATACTCACTGTAGTTAAGCGAGAGAAGAAGCAGCAGCAATAATGTGAAGAACACAGTTGCTCCCCTCATTCTTGCGATCTGAATGGTGCAATCGAAAGAGATTTTGCTGAGAAGTGTTCCTGGTAAAAGATTCGACCTTGAGATCCCTTCAATTCTCAGATCTATTTGCAATTGCTGGAGTTGTTTGTCTATTTATGTGCCCCCGTTTCGCTTCGTCAATCCAAGGCTTGGACCACGTAGTAAAAACCGGGTCCCTGTGTCAAATTTAGCCGTTGAAAGAGCCATGAAATTGTACTGGAACTGTCGGAACTGTGATGAAAGTGTCGTCACAGGCGCGGCCTATTGAGTTGTTTATGGTGTGGTTTGTCTGTTTAGAGAAGAATCTAGAGCTTTGGATCCCGCTAGCATTAAAGAAGTTAGCCGTTGTCACGTTTGAAGATCTGTGTGTATTTGGACAAGTGAACGCAAGCATTGAATGGGTAGGAGGGACATCTATGTCGCTGGCATCAATCATGCATGGCCTCGAAAATAGCATCTCACGAGTCACACCACATTTTGGATTGAAACATCGGCGATCAGGGTAGGACTTTCAAAAGGCGGACACCCGGCAAAATTGCTAGTAATAGTCAAAATCTGATTTTTTTTTTGCATTTTATGCTATATTTTGACGGTTTTGTAAAATCTTAGCTGTATTGGATAGGTAAATTGACTTATGACGGGCATTTACCCGTCAAATTCCATCCCTGTCGGCTATTATTAACCAGCGTGTGGCAGTGCAATGATTGTTGGCACATGTTTATTGCTGATCCTTGGATTTCAAGGTGGTGAGATTCACACCCAAAAAATTGTATTTTTAATGAAATTAGATATATATGAGATTAATAAATCACATAATTCCATGTAGTAGATGTTTTCATTGATATTGTTGAAATTATCTTAATGTATTCTTTGGTGGTAAATTGGATTCAAGTTATAGACAGAATATTCAAATAATCCAATCATTAATCTAGAATGGTCTTCTTCATGAGACCCTAACTCAAGTTAAGTTCTACCCAAATGTAGAAACAAGTGATGATGTCATTTTGCCCCAAGCTAATGCCAATGTTCAAAAATCATCCCATAACAATTTCAATACTCTCTTGCATTAGCCAAGTATTCCATAGAAATAGGGGTGTGCACCCACACAAGGGTGATAATGAAAGACGTGGTAGCTACATTGAACTCTAGAAACCAAGGTTTAAGGGAGAAACTAGTTCACCCCAAAAATTAGAGGCCATCTTCCATGTCCTTGTGTTAATGATCATGATTATTATTATTGTTGTATAGAGGAATCGACAACTGGCAGGTTTCGTACTCGCGTGACACAGGGTCGATTCTTGTCGCTACCACTATAACCCCTGAGCAGCCTACTCGACCCCCCCGACACTGCACGGGAGCCCAACATTTTGCACGGGGGGATTTGAACCTCCGACCTGCTTAACAGCCTCTACGCCTTAACAGAACGTAGAGTGGCCAACAAGCCAAACCCCTTAGGGGTGATGATCATGATTATTAAAATGCATAATAAAATCTTTAAAACAAGAAGACATTGAGAATATAATGGTTCATATGGATTTAAACCTCATAGTAAGAACACGGGTTGATGGCCATAACCCATTAAATCTACACATCATGCCACATTGGTGATGATAACTATAAATGATGTGATTAATCTCTAGCATTTATGTTGTAAAACTAGATTGATGTTTGATCTTTCCAAAATGAATATTGTTCTGAAGGAGAAAGTTGAAGGGGAAGCATAATTATTCAAGATCACATCATTCAAAGAGAGAAGGCCTTAAGAACAGGGTGTGCTTTGAAACATAACTCCACCATTAAAGATCAACATCGAGTACATAGTGGAATCACTTCTAATGGCATGCTTAGCTAGTAGGCAATCATCATTTATTTGCTTGTTGATGAAGAGCATCCATTGCCGATTGGAGGGAATCTACTCAATCTAAAACACACTTCAAAATAAAAATTGAATCTTGTAGATACACTTATAGAGAGATAATCCCCTTGCAAGCAACCCTACATAGATTTGAAATCCCACTACCAAGATAAAAACTTGTTGAGGTGTTTTGTTGAATAGTTAGAAAACCATAGTTTTGTCAAGCAATTGATTCACTATCACAACTTTAGTTTTATGACAAGAGACATGAACCTTGTCCTCCTACACCTCATGTGCTGTTGTAATCTCATAGATCACAAAGGGTTACCAATAATACACATTGAATTATATAGACATAACAGACACAAGAGACAAGAACATAGATGTAGAATAACAGATTATATTATAGCATGAGGGTCCATACAAACACAGAACTAAACCGAGTTCTCATCTGGCTCAACAGCCTAATATATATGATTTACAAACAGTTACATATAACTACCTGTCGGTTCAGTCAACTGGCACAACCTTACGTGGCCGACCTGATCTCCTAATCAGCCGGCTATTCGATTAGCTCCTCCAGCATCTCCCCCAGGAACAAAATCTTTCTTAGTCCCGAAGAAACAGGGGAGGTACTCAAATTTTTTATTGTCTGAGATAGTTACTTTATTGTTTGTTTTTCATGGGCTATGCAGTCGGATGGTTGGTCGCTTCTGTATGCATACTTCAACGATTGCTTTTGCTGTAACGACCAGTTGATGTTGAAATTCTATCCAACTTTGTAGTACTTTCTGGATGTCGATGGCCAGTGTTGTGATGCTTCATAAAGTCGACATCTTCTTATGAATGGAAAGGTCTGTTATTCTTTCCATGTCGGGTCCCATGAATTGGTCTTTTTCTTTTGTTGTTTCTATTAGTCTTTTCATCTGCGGGCAGATGGTATCTAGTTTTTCTAAGCTTGGGAGTGCTTGTTGCACCCACTGGTGTGCTTGTCTTTCTAGTCTCTGTAGTTTGACTGTCTCTAGTACGATTTGATCTTGTATTGTATTTCTCAGTGCTTTTTCTTCTTTCCAATGCTTGAATATGTTCTTGAGTCTGTCGGGTTTGCTGAAATACTTGTCCATAATAAGTAGCCCCGTACCGGAGTACCTCTTCTGTAATGACAGATTCTTCCAAGTGATCATGCAGCACTTTGTAAGCTTCTGAGAATGTTGTGTATTGTTGCATTAATAATCTGGATGTCTCTTCTTTTTTATCTTCTTTGTTATTTTGTATGTGTACTTGTAGGGTCGCCACCACACTCTCAAATAGTTGATATGCTTTTTCTAGTGGCTTGTCGGTTCTGGCTTCCATTGGCCCTGGTATTATAGATTGGGCCAAGTTTCTGCATTTTGACAGGAATTCGACTTGTTCATTCTCAATGTCGTCGAGCTCCTTGCGTCTGATCTGGCTTCTTATTTTTGCTTCAGTGGCCAGGGTTTCTAAGAGTTGTCCCAACTCTCCGTCTTTTATCTTTCTTGCGTCAACTGCAGTGGTCGACCCAAGTTGGCTAATGTGGACCATTGTCGACTGTGATTCTTTTTGGTGGTCCTTCTACTTTCTGTCTCTTTTTCTCTTGTGTTTATGTTGTTCTGTCTGTTGTTGTTCCTGTGCGTCTGCAAGTGATGGATTCTCATGTGGTTGATTTTCTTGCTGCTGATCTTCATATGTCGGTGGTGCAGCGTCCCCGACCCTCCGACTGGCGAAGAGGACGCTACCATGGCCTTAACCATCGGGGAAGCCAGCTCCATGAACATGTGCATTCATATAATACAGATACAAAATGCATTGAAATAGAACACACACAGATACATAATTCTTTATCATACACAGTGGAAGCAAACATGCGTTCAAACAAGCATTCAACATGTTCATCACATTCATTAACAGTAAATATGAGTGCAGAAGTAAAATAGACAAGATTACTTATCTTATGAAGAACTCGTTCCACAACCAGCTACATCGCTTCAACGTTCCACCCAACCATAGGCTAGCATGCTCCTGAATCTCTCAGCAATGCTGCCACCCTCGAGCTGGGCATGATTCCCCAAGGAATAAGGAACAAGCAGGCTTACACATAGCCAAAGATACACAAAACACAGCCAAGCCAACACAGTTGGGTTTATCAGGCCCTCCAGGAGTTGGGAAAGGATAAATGCTAAGCTGGTGAGCCCATTACAGAGCTAGGAACACCTACACCAGAACTAGCTTGACTTCTAAGACACCCACACACACCCAACACAAGGAATCAGTCCCTTCTCTGCTAAACAGTCCCTCAGGCCCTGACTTCCGTTCTAGTGCTATTCAAGGGTTGTGAAGAAGAAAGCCAGCCCTCTAGCTCTGTCTGTGTGGTTTCCAAACACACCAGGTTTATCAAGCAACCCAAGCCCACATTCCTACTCCCAGCACAGTTCGAAGACCAACCATTGCACCCATGCAATCAATCAACAGCTACAGCTTAAATAGGGAAAACGACTCCCGAGTCATTCTTGGCCCTATCGTGGCCAAAACGACTCCCAAGCAAATTACAACAGTCCCAAAATGTATCAGTAACACAGATCACAGCATGGGGAAAAACAACAGTCCGTCCTGGGCAATGAAGCAATCGGAAAAGACTTACACAGGCCGCAATGGGGAAGAAAAGACAGACTCCCAACTTGTGCGTGAGGGAAATTTACAGCAGACCTCTGGAATTCGGATGGAAAACACGCTAGATACCACTCTGCAGGAATGTGAATGACATCCAAACTGCTTCTCCCTCTTGGCTGCGTGAGATCAAACAGAAAAGATGCCTGTTCGTGAGAATGAGCAGACTACTGTCCCTGTGTGAGGGTGAACAGACAAGGAAAGAATGGCGTAGTAGTGGAGAGAGTGGAATGAAGGGCGTAGTCATTCTTCTGCCCATCGTGAGGTTCAGTCCGCTGGTGGAGTGTGCATGTGGGCAAGGACTGACAGTCCTGCCACACTCCACTCCCAGCCATAACTGCCTCAACTACCCAGCAAAACATTAAGGTGGTAGTTGGATAAGATAAGGAAAGATGGGCAATTAAACAGGGTGGTGACACATGGATTTTCCCCCTATAGCCCAAAATTGGACATTCCCCACCCTTATCCTTATGAGAATCATGCCCCACTTCTCAATTTATTTGCTGCAAACGTAGCTGGTTGGATTATTTAATTAAAGATGCATATTTACATGATGACAAAACTCAATATGTATGCCGCATGCCCCGATATACCATCGGCGACAATTTAAATCCGAAACATAGCATAACCAATCAATGGTGGGGTCTTGGCCTTTAGCTCCGCACCATGATCATTTACAATATATACATCATATTCATCTAATGCAATGGGGTCAAAACCGGGATGTTACATTCCCCTCCCCTTTCAATAGCACTGTCCTCAGTGCTTTACAAAATTGAACAAAATGCTACACTGGTATCGCCTCAGTGTTCCGCAGAATTGAACAAAAATGGATGTGCCAATTGCATGCCATCCTCCAGCTCCCACGTAGCCTCTTCAGGTCTGTAGTGCTCCCATTGCACCTTTACCTGACCTATGGCTTGATTCCGGAACATTGTGACCTTCCTGTTGAGGATGCGCATTGGCTCGATTCGGAACTCTCCCTCGGGTTCCACTTGAATCACATCCCAATTTATCACATGGTTAGGATCATGTACACATCTCTTAAGCAAAGAAAGATGAAAAACATTATGAGCCCTAGTGTTACCAGGCAATGCAAGCCTATATGCAACGGGCCCTATTCTTTTAAGCACTTCAAATGGCCCACAGTATCTAGGTGACAGCTTGGCACAACTTTCAAGCTTCAAGGAACTCTTCTTTGCCCTCACTCTGAGGTAAACATGATCCCCAACACGGAACTCCCTGTTCACCCTATGCTTATCTGCATAGCTTTTCTATCTGCCCTGTGCTGCTTTCAGATTCTACCTGATCTTTATAACCTCTTGCTCCATCTCCTTGAGTAATTCTGGTCCAAGCACAACCCTGTTCACTGGGTTATCCCAAGTCACTGGCGTCCTACACCTTCTTCCATACAAAGCTTCATACGGACTCATCCCCAAGGATGCCTGCTATCCATTGTTATAAGCAAACTCTACCAAGTGCAAGAAATCTTCCCACTTGGTTGGTTTGTCCATCACGTACATGCGAAGCATGTCTTCAAGCACCTAATTAACTCTCTCTGTCTGCCCATCTGTCTGAGGATGGTATGTAGTGCTGAAGTTTAGCTTTGTACCCAAATCTGCAAACAACCCCTTCCAAAAGTTGGAAGTGAATTTGACATCTCTATCAGAGACTATTGCATTTGGAAATCCATGCAATTTGAAAATCTCTTTCATGAATATCTTTGCAATGTCATCCGTCTTATGCGTAGACTTCACTCGTATAAAATGCGCTGCCTTAGTCAACTTGTCCACCACAACCATGATGGAATCATGTTGTCTCCAAGTCATCGGCAATCCTATAATAAAATCCATGGAAATAACTTCCCATTTCCATTCTGGAACTGGCAAAGGCTGCAACAAGCCTGCTGGATGTTGATGCTCAACCTTTACCTGTTGACATTTCATGCACCTTGAAATGTATTCAGCCATATCCCTTTTCATTCATGGCCAAAAGTACTGCTTTCTAGCTATAGCAATTGTCTTCTGATATCCGGGGTGACCAGAATACGGAGCTTGATGGATTTCATCCATGACAACTCTCTTCAAATCTGCTACATTTGGAATATAAATTCTACCTTTATAAGTGAGAAGTCCATCTCCTTCCAATTTGTATCCCTCATACCTCTTCTCAAGAATTTGTTGTTGCAATTTGTCTTTTACCTGCTCATACAATTCATCTCCAGCAGCATGGCTAACGATCTGCTACCTCAAATCTGATTGGCAAATACTAAGAGATGCCACATGCATTTCTTGCATCTTCCTGCTGAGTGCATCAGCTACCTTATTCTCTTTCCCTTTTATGTGTTTGATTTCGAAATCAAACTCACATAAAAATTTCAGCCATCTCGCTTGTCTAGCATTTAGAGTAGGATGATCAAACAAATACTTCAGTCCACAGTGATATGTTCTGAGCTCAAATCTCCTGCCCATCAAGTAATGTCTCCACATCTTGAGAGCATGTACTATGGCTGCAAGCTCTAGATCATGAGTGGCATAGTTCTTCTCATGCTCCTTCAGCTTTCTTGACTCATAACATATCATGTGGTTGTCCTGCATAAGGACTCCTCCAAGCCCTTGTCCGCATGCATCGGTACACACCACAAAATCTTTCTCTGGATTTGCAACCTTCAATACCGGTGCACTGGTGAGAAGATTCTTCAATTGCCGGAAGCTTTCTTCACACCTCGATGTCCATTCGAACTTCATCCCCTTCTTTTGCAAAGAAGTGATGGCATGTGCAACTTTGGAGAATCCCTCAATAAACCTCCGGTAGTATCCTGCAAGTCCCATAAAATATCTCACATCTGTCACATTTCTTGGAGTAGGCCAATTCGCAATGGCTTCAATCTTCTCAAGGTCCATAGATATACCCTCCTCTAAGATAATGTGACCCAAATACTGAATTCTATCTCTATAGAAGTCACACTTGCTCTGTTTTGCATACAACTGATGCTCCCTAAGCAAATTCAATGTCAATCTCAAATGCTCTTCATGCTCTTCCTCATTCTTAGAATAAACAAGAATGTCATCAAGGAAGACAAGAACAAACTTGTCCAAATACCTGCTGAAGACACTATTCATAAGGCACATAAATGTAGCTGGTGCATTTGTGAGACCAAATGGTACCATTACAAACTCATAATGCCCATACCTTGTCCTAAAGGCTGTCTTATGAATGTCTTCATCCTTGATTCTCACCTGATGGTAACCAGACCTCAAGTCAATCTTGGAAAATACCTTTGCTCCTCTCATTTGATCAAAGAGGTCATTAATCCTAGGAAAAGGATATTTATTCTTCACAATAACCTTGTTCAACTATCTGTAATCAATACATAACCTGAGTGTCACATCTTTCTTCTTTACAAAAAGAATTGGTGCTCCCCAAGGAGACACACTTGGTCGGATATACTTCTTTTCCAACAACTCTTGCAGTTGCATCTTCAGCTCTAGCATCTCCGGTGTACTCATCCTATAGGGTGCCTTGGACACTGGTGCTGCTCCTGGCACAAGTTCAATTGTGAAGTCAATGTCCCTTTTTGGAGGAAGCCCTGGAATCTCATCAGGAAATACATCCCTGAATTCCTATAACACCTGATAATCCTCCAACTTAGGAGTTTCATCATCTGTTGCCTCCAAAATCTGAGCTGCATACAACTGGCAACCCTTCCTACAGAACTTCTTCAACTGCATTGCTGAAACCTGTTGTACTGAAATCACCTTTGGAATACCTTTTCACAACTACTAGGTTCCCTTCTTCATTCATGCACTTGAAAGTCTTATTGTAGCAATCAAACTTTACCCTGTGAGCTTCTAACCAATCCATTCCAATGAGAACATCATAGGAACCAAGTGGTAGGACATTCAGATGTACACAAGTGACCAATCCATCCATGACCAATGGACATTTCTCTACCACTTTACTGACTTTTCTCTTAGTTCCAGTGGCTAACTGAACTAACCACGACTTCCTATGCTTTACTTTCTTAAAAGCACAAATCTCCACTACTCTAGGAGTAATGTAATTGTGAGTAGAACCAGGGTCAATCAAAATAGAAACAGATTGCTCAACAATCTTACCTACTACTTCAACCACAGTTGACTGGTGATCTTCCTGGCGGTCCTCTAGTGCTGCATAAATCCTAGGGACTGCCCTTGCTACTTGACCCACTGTTTCTGCTTCTTGAATGTTATAAGCCGGTCTTGCACTCTCATTCTCTAGTGGACAATTTTTGCGCATGTGGGGTCCTCCACATTTCCAACATTGAAGTGGTCCTCTATTCTGTTGTGGGTCCTTATGATTTTCTCCTGTCGCTCCAACTGGCTTACTCACAGCTTGGGATGGTTGCTTCTGCTGATTCCTGAAGTTAGAAGGTTTGAAACCTTTCCTTCTGTGGTCGAACTTCTCATTCTTCTTGTCCTTCCATCCCTTATGGTAATCCGGCTTACCTCTTCTTTGCTCATAGCAATACTTAGCCTTCCTTATTGCTTCTTCAAGAGTTCGAGGTTCATAAAACTCAATTCTATCTTTGTAAGACTGAGGCAATCCACTCATAAAACACCGGATCTTCACTTTTTCATCTTTGATGTACCGGACATACCTCAACAGCTCCAAAAACTTATTTGGATATTCTTCCATGGTCTGCTGTCCCAATCTCAGTTCATGGAACTCCTTAATCTTGTCATCATAATACCTGTCAGAGAGGTATTTCTGCTTGAAATACTTCTTGAACTGTTTCCACTTAAGTCTCCTTTCACTGATCCTCTTTACTTGCTTGAAGTGTTCCCACCAAATGGATGCTCTTCCATTCAGATTGAATATGGCAACTCTTGCCTTCATGTTTCCCGAATAATCATGCACTTGAAAGTACTTCTTTATTCCAAGAAGCCAAGCTTCAGCTTCTTGTCTAGTCTTTACCTCACCATCAAATGTAGAGGGTTTAGCTTTCTTAAATTCATCCCGAGAGTGATCCCTATGGTGTCTCTTTCTTTTTATTTTATGAGAAGAAGCGCTTGAATCCCCGTTGGATTCTTCAGAACCATATGATTCACTAGAATTCCTTCTCCTTCTCCTAGTGCTGCTCTTGCTGCCCTCTGGTCTTGCTGTACCTCGTCCAGAGTCTATCTTTATCTGCAAGTTTGTTAAACTCCGCAACATTGCAGCATTCAGCTGATGTTGATCCTCCTGGGCTTTGATCAAGCTTCTCATGGTGGCTGCAACCTCGGACAGTGTCCCCTGGAATCTCCTTCTATTAGACTCTATGTCATCATTCCCATACGGACATTTTCTCCCATGGCATCTTCTGCTCGCTCGTAAGAATCCCGAGCATCATACCCATCATGGGTTCTCATGACTGAACCACCTCTGGCTTTACCACACTGTTCTTTCTGGAGTACTGCTTTTGGAAGTTATCTAAAGTTTTGCAAATGTGTTCGTAGCAAACTATTAGATGCACAATATTAATATAAATCAAAATTACTTACCTTTTCTTCTGGAATTCATAAAACAACAATTATGCTAAACACAAAATTTTCTCTATTTCATATTCAGCCCTGTAATCCACTGACAGTCCGCTCAAAATATGCTAAAACAGTTAGAATTTGCTGAGAAAAATTCCACTTCGAAAAACCCAAAGTTTCCTTCTCTTCATCGGGTCTCTTTCGCACAACTTTTTCGACGTTTCGGTGGCAAATCGCCAAACTTCCGATCTGCATCAGCGATCGAGTTGACTGTGCATCGGGTGCATAGTCCTTTGGGCACCCGCAACGGCGGAAAGTGATCTTCCTACCGTTTCCGCAGGCAAACATCTAGACTTCCGATCTGCGAGTTGCTTGTCTAATTTCCTTCCACGTATCGGGCTGCAGTGGTCTATCATTCTGCAATGACGGCCAACAATCCCCTTATAATTTCCGCGGATCACAGTTTTGTCGGCGGTCGAAACGTCATCCCACTATGGCATCGGACTCTCAGTCCTCTAGGCGTCCGCAACGGCAGCAAACCAATCCACTATTTTCCGCCGATCCTTTTCTTGCCTATCGGCGAAAACTTCCCCTCTCCATCGTCGGTCATCCACTTTTTGTCGCCGCCACCAGGGGTTACTGTTCATTACTGCTTCGGCTTCGGTGACTGGAGGACAAGTTCATCGGCGAGATAGTCGACTAAGAAACTGCAACGACGGACGTTCAATCCACTAACTTCATCCGACGTGGCTCATCGGCAACTAAATTAACTAGGTGTTGGCGAAATAGTTCCATCAGCAGCTACAACGGTGGCCCACCATCTTCGATCTTCTTCCGATCGGAGGCCAAATCCACTAAGGCATAACTTGATTGGCATCGTCAGTCTCTTCTCATCGGAAGGCTAGCTCTCTTGGCTTCCACAACGACGGGTGTACGAACCACTAACTTCCGCCGATCCAAACAGCTAACCATCGCCAATCACCGATGGCCTCAACACTTAGATGATTTTTGAAAATTTTACTCTTCTTCTATCAGTGAAATCTTTCTCTATCTTCCACTGAATTTGTTGGTTCCATAATCCACTCACACCTCGGCAGTGGCGAGTGGAAAACTAAAGCATCGGCGGGTTAGTTTGTTCAGTAGCCGCAACGGCGGCTCATCATCTTTGATCCTTTCTCGATCGACGATCTAATCCGCTAATGTTTTCCGATGGATGAATTGATTTTTGACCGGCATCGGTAGTCGGAGCTTTTCCCTGTCGAAAGATTAGTGCTCTAGGCTTCCGCAATGGTGGACACACGAAGCACTATCTTCTTTCAATAGCTGACGATTTTGGGCCTTAGAAAAATTCTTAAGCTTTCTTTCTTTACGGCGTCGGCAGTCGGAGGCCTTACCTGTCGGATGCATAGTTGTCTAACCATTAGCAATGGTGGGCGCTCGATCAACTATTTTTCGCCGACGGCATTGGCGGTCTCCCCAACTAACCTTCTTCCGGCGCATTGGCGGTCCAAACCACTAACTTCCGCTGATCGTCGATGGTCTGAACAACAAAATTTTGTTGGCGCCGAAAGTCATTATCGGGCGTTTCTTCCACTACGTCGAGCCGGTGTTTCGACGGTCTTCGATTGATCTCTACCGAAACAGCGGCTCCCGCATCCCCTAAGTTCTGCCGACGGCCGACGAAAACTTAGAAAACTTTTTGCAATTTTCTTCCAACTGTCCTCCGTTGGGTGTGCTTCCACCTAGCTCTCCGCTGCATCGGAAGCCCTTCCCACTAAGTGCTCCGATGAACTGACAGTTCAAACACTTAGACAATTTTTGTGCATTTTCCAGTTATTCACTAATTTCTCCTGGGCAGAAGGCAACATGCCTCTGCTAAATGGTCTTTCATGGCTCATTCAGGCCCATGCTACAACATGAGCTCTGATACCACACTGTAGTGTCCCCAACCCTCCGACCGGCAAAGAGGACGCTACCATGGCCTTAACCATCCGGGCAGCCAGGCCCATGAACATGTACATTCATATAATACGGATACAAAATGCATTGAAGTAGAACACACACAGATACATAATTCTTTATCATACATAGCAGAAGCAAGCATGCGTTCAAACAAGCATTCAACATGTTCATCACATTCATTAACAGTAAATATGAGTGCAGAAGTAAAATAGACAAGATTACTTATCTTATGAAGAACTTGTTCTGCAACCAGCTACGTCACTGCAATGTTCCATCTAACCATAGGCTAGCATGCTCCTGAATCTCTCAGCAATGCTGCCACCCCCGAGCTGGGCATGATTCCCCAAGGATAAAGGAATAAGCAGGCTTACACATAGCCAAGGATACACAAAACATAGCCAAGCCAACACAGTTGGATTTATCAGGCCCTCCAGGAGTTGGGAAAGGCTAAATGCTAAGCTGGTGAGCCCATTACAGACCTAGGAACACCTACACCAGAACTAGCCTGATTTCTAAGACACCCACACACACCCAACACAAGGAATCAGTCCCTTCTCTGCTAAACAGTCCCTCAGGCCCTGACTTCCCTTCCAGTGTTATTCAGGGGTTGTGGATAAGAAATCCAACCCTCTACCTCTGTCTGTGTGGTTTCCAAACACACCAGGTTTATCAAGCAACCCAAGCCCACATCCCTGCTCCTAGCACAGTCCGAAGACCAACCATTGAACGCATGCAATCAATCAACAGCTACAGCTTAAACAGGAAAAATGGCTCCCGAGTCGTTCTTGGCCCTATCGTGGCCAGAATGACTCCCAAGCGAATTACAACAGTCCCAAAACATATCAGTAACACAGATCACAGCATGGGGAAAAACAACAGTCTGTCCTGGGCAATGAAGCAATCAGAAAAGACTTACACAGGAGGCAATGGGGAAGAAAATACAGACTCCCAACCTGTGTGTGAGGGAAATTTACAGCAGACCTCTGGAATTCGGATGGAAAACACGCTAGATATTACTCTGCAGGAATGTGAATGACATCCGAACTGCTTCCCCCTCTTGGCTATGTGAGATCAAACAGAAAAGATGCCTGTTCGTGAGAATGAGCAGAGTATTGTCCCTTAGTGAGGGTGAACAGACAAGGAAAGAATGGCGTAGTAGTGGAGAGAGTGGAATGAAGGGCGTAGTCATTCTTTTGCCCATCATGAGGTTCAGTCCGCTGGTGGAGTGTGCATGTGGGCAAGGACTGACAGTCCTGCCACACTCCACTCCCAGCCATAACTGCCTCAACTACCTAGCAAAACATTAAGGTGGTAGTTGGATAAGACAAGGAAAGATGGGCAATTAAACAGGGTGGTGACACATGGATTTCCCCCCTATAGCCCAAAATTGGACATTCCCCACCCTTATCCTTATGAGAATCATGCCCCTTTTCTCAATTTAGTTGCCGCGAACGTAGCTGGCTGGATTATTTAATTTAAGATGCATATTTACATGATGACAAAACTCAATATGTATGCCGCATGCCCCGATATACCATCAGTGACAATTTAAATCCGAAACATAGCATAACCAATCAATGGTGGGGCCTTGGCCTTTAGCTCCGCACCATGATCATTTACAATATATACATCATATTCATCTAATGCAACGGGGTCAAAATTGGGGTGTTACAGGTGGAAGTTCTGGTTGACTTTCTTGGGTGAGCTCTGTAAATGGATTTGTATCTGGAGGATTTGGTACAGAGGATTCATGTACAAATGGTTCAGGGTTTCGTAAAGGTTCTGGATTGGGAAGTGGTGGTGGAGATGGTGAATGGTCGGGTGTAATTAGTGTAGTGGGGATATTGTCGGTTGGGTCCTCGACTTGTGGTGGTGAATCATCTGGGTCGTTAGAGAATAGGTTTTCAATCACTCAGTTGATTTCTTCTAGGTTATCTTCCTCCACATCTCTTGCTGGCTCATTGGCTAATGGAGGGTGTGGGATGTTGACAGGGATAAAGGATGAAGTGCGACTTGTGACAACTTGAGATGTCTTGTCGGGGTTCCTCAAGAATGTCGACTTGATAATTCCCACAGATCTTGGTTTCTAGGGTATTTGTCCAGGTTGTTGGGGGAAGAGCTGCCTTGATCCACTAGCTTCAATTAGTGGACATTTGGTGGTAATCCTCTGGACATAGGTGAGTAGTTCATGCAAATTTTCAATGTATGGCTGGAAATCATCGTCCTAGTCGAACCTCTCTTTTAGGGTTTCTGGCATAGCATTTTTGCAAATGTCGACTGGGCTTATGGTGGGTATCTGTGGATTGTCTTCCTGTGTAATCTGGATTGAAGATGGGGGTGGTAGAGTAGAAACTAAATTAACAATGTTTTCAGCCATTGAAGTGTTTGTACTTTTTACCTTTTTCGGTCGACCTTGCTGTGCTCCTGACTCGACAAAGCGTCTGAACTGCGTCTTGATCTGAACTTTGTTCGTTGCAGCGTATTCTATGATGCCAATGGCCGTAGCTACTAGTTCGTCTTCATCTTCTGATTCTAAGAGGATAAGCTTGCGCTTCTCCTTCCCTTTTGCCTAAGTTGCCTTTTTCCTTGCGGCTGCTATTTCCCTTGCTAGTTTTCTGATTTTGTCTTTGGTTATAGTGTAGTTTGGGTTGTCAGATTCAATGTCTTCCTCTAGTCCTTCTCCTCCCTCCTGTTGGTGAACTGGATTGATATTTTTCTCAGCTGGTTTGGTTACCTGCTGTTTTGTTGGTGTACTTCCCTTTTGGGTTGTTGGTGGTACGATTGTTAATTATAGTCTGTTGGTGTCCTCTGCTGGTGTCTCTTCTAACACGAAGGTGCCGATATGTAATCGGAGTTCATAGTCCTCTTCCTTCTCCTGACCAGTCAGTGGTTCTTCAATTGCTAGGTTTACTTCTTTAGCCTTTGCTGGTATTGGTAACTTTGTACCGGATTGTCGAGCTAGCTCGCGAAAGATCTCTTCGATTGTTGGGTAATAGTCGAGAGGTTTTGCTTTTGATATTTCTCCCTGCATATACCAGACTACTGTGTGGTCTAGCTCAAGTTGAATATGAGCTATTTTCGGCAGACTTCTTCGGATGTTCTGAGGCACCCTCCATCTAGTTGTCTGGATTTTTAGGTTTTGGAACCAGTTTTCCAACAATACTTTTTTGTTTGCTAATTCTTTCAATGTTTCAATCTGCGCAAATGGCTTGAACCTCCACATGTGGAATTTTTTTGGTTCTTGGAACTGCTTGTCCCCGACTGGGCACAAGTCGTACATCACTATCCAGAGTATCAAATATGGGAACCTTATAATTTCGGTCGACTTCTGACACTTCTCACATATAGATTTGAGCATGTTGGTGACATACTAAGCCCATCTATACACTTTTCCTATTTCTGCTATTGTGTCTAGCACTTCTAACAAATCTAGCTTCAGGTCACTCCTTTGTCCTGTAGGTGTGAACCCTATTGCTATGATTTTGGCCACGATTTGTGGCATCCGGGCTTGTATCTGACTGATCATTAGCCCTTTTGAATTTTTTCCTGATGGTGTTCCAGTTAGTCGTTCTACCAGTCCTTCTTTTATACCGATAGAGACTGGGTCGCCTTGGTTTGAGAGACCAATCAGCTTGTATATGAATTCACCAGAGATTTCTACTGGCCTTTCGAAGTAAAATTTTTCGTTGTGGTAGTGGTTGATAATGAATTTTATTGCTGTTTCTTTCGTACCTCCAAAACTCACCATGAACGGTGTGTTCATGTAGTTCATAATGGAGCTGTGGTTTATCTTCTCTGCTTCTTGTGTCAGTTTCTTGTGGACATAGGCCCATTCCTTGATTTCGACCCAAGTTTTTTTCCATGAGGTTTCTTGTACCTTGCGTTCTTGATGTTTCTTAACATTCTCATCAAAGGGGTTTTGGTGGATTATAGTTTCTTTGTTTTTGCAGTTGCGGCTCTGGTTTGTTTCGGTGCCATCTCGTCGGTCTCTTGGTCGACTTTTCTTACAGGTTCTCGTTTCTCAATTTTCTAACTGTTGAATTGTTCTATCTCTTCTAAATACGGTAACTGATCTTTTTCTGGCCCAATATTTGTAGGTGGAGTGGATGCCATTTTTTTCGATGGATGTATTAATGGTGGAAGTGATGGTCCAACCCAGTCTCTGGAGTTTCCATTTATTGCGATTTGATTTTGGCGCTCCTTCTAACCGTAGTCATGAAGGTGTGATTTGACCTTCGGGGTCATCAGTCAATGTCTATCATGTGAGCGGTCGATGGCGGTATGTCGATGGGTTTGATGTCGGTTGTTGAAGTGCTGGTTATTATTTCCTGTCATCCTGGGTTATGGGTGTTGGTTCTGTTTTGTTGTTTATAGGCTTTTTACATTTTTATAGTTTTTTCTGATAGTTATGGTCGTTATATTTATGTTGATGCATTTGTAACTTCAGAATGTATTCATTCATGTATCTTATGTCTTGTAACCCGATGTTTATTCCAGGATGTATCTATTATGTAATTGAGTCATATTGTCATGCCCCGATGCTCCGATCGGGAGGATCTATTATGTAAACAAGTCATGTCAAGTCATAGTGAGTAACCCTCTGATTGTCTAAGGGTTAAAGTCCCCGCAGTTCTGGGGCACTAGGGTTATTAGACTCTCCTAGTAGAGGTCGGCCCTAGTAGGTTTTTAGTCATGTCGGGATTAGTATAAATAGAGAACTGGAGTCTCTATTTATCACACAACTCATCCACACTCAAGTGTAGCGCATAGTTGAGGAAGGAGAAGACACTGGGGCTAGACAAGAAGAAGATTACTGCTGTCAGGATATCACTTACTGTTTTGGGATTTTCTATTTTGGTGCTGATTCTATCTCTGAGGAAGTTGCGGGGTTTTATCCTTTATGCTTTCCTTGAGGAAAAACAATGTGTTCATTGTCTCTTGTGTTTGATTGCTGTGCTTGTTATTCTCTCAGTTAAAGATCCTAATAATGCTAGCTTAATGTTGGAAAACTAACATGGTATCAGAGCTAACCTGAGAAAAAGACACTGTGCAGCTGCGGGAACTAGGGCTTCCTAGTTTGTGGATCTTCCTCCACAGATTTTCAGCAAAAGTAAGGTGGAATAAATCTCCTCCTTAGGGCGCATCTTTCTGTCGAAGCAGAATCCAATTCTAAGGTTTTTCAGTTTTGGACCCAACACTGCTGCCGAAAATTAGGGCTTTTCACAGAAGAGGAATTTTTTAGTGAGCCCAGGCCTGGATTGATCTCCTCCCCAAAATCAAAGTTAGGGACAAATTTCAAGACATTTGGGTGGACAGAACTCCAGAAAAGTAAAACCCTAATTTGCTCCTAATCCAGTACTGCAGGATTTCAACTCAAGTTTCAGATCCGACATCTTGAACCTGGTAAGATCTAAAATCTTTTGTATTTCCATTTGAGGTTCTCAGTTAAGATGTCTCATCATACCAAGCTTAATGAAAATCTTGAGGGAGCTGATAACTTCCGAGCTTGGAAGTATAGGATCTCCCTGGTCCTGGAAGAAAATGAGTTAGACTCTTACATCCATGAGGAGGTTCCAGTTCCAGAGGGAGATGAGGCAAAAGCCTTACATAAGAAGAAAATGGTTATGGCAAAGAGGATCATTGCTGATTCTATCAAGGATGACCTTATCGCATAGGTGTCCTCTCTCAAGACACCTAAAGCTATGTTTGATGCCCTAACCAAATTGTTTGAAGGGAAGAACATAAACCGGAAGATGACTATGAGAAATCAACTGAAGAATGTGAATATCCAGAATGCAGAGACCATCCAATCTTACTTCACAAGGGTTTCTCAGATCAAGGAATAATTGGAAGCAGTAGATGAATAAGTGGAGAATGTAGAAATTGTGATGACCACCTTGAATGGTCTCCCTAGGACATGGGACTCTTTCATTCAAGGAATCTGTGCTAGAAAGAAGTTAGTCAAGTTCAACAGACTGTGGGAAGAATGTTCTCAAGAAGAAGCTCGGATAGCAGCTCGAGAAGAGAAGATGGGAAGTGAAGATCAAGCTCTCACAGCACAATCCAAGAAATCCAGATCCAGCCATCATAGAAGTAAGTACTCTCATCACAGGAATAACTCTAGAAAGCCTAGAGATAGGTCTAAGTTCATTTGCTATACATGTGATGAAAAAAGGACACTTTGCTAGAGATTCTCCTAAGAACAAAAGCAACTCTCACAAGAAGAAGGGAAGCAAGAGAAGACATCATGCTCATGCTGCAGAGGATGATGAACCATCCAAGAAGAGATCCAGATATGAAAGTTAAGATTCTTCAAGCGAGGATGAATATGTTTTGATCTCCGCTCTCATGGGAAACATTACTCATGGAAGTGATGATTGGCTTATTGATAGTGGGGCCTCCAAACATATGACTAGATTCAAGGAATCCTTTATGAGACTTTCAAAACATGAATCACCTCACAAGGTGAAGCTAGGAGATGACTACCAATATCCAATAAAAAGTAGTGGGGAATCTTCCTATAAACTAGACTCTGGTAAGTCTCTAACAATGAAGGAAGTATTGTTTGTGCCAGGACTCAAGAAGAACCTTCTCTCCATATTAGCATTGGATGCAAAAGGAATGAGGGTTGCATTCATAGATGGTCAAGTCATCATGTGGCCAAGAGGAAAGACGATCGATGATGCGGTAGTGATTGGTGAACAAGAAGGAGGATTGTACAAATTGAAGGGCCATCCAGAACAAGCCTTGGTCCATGACACTGTAGAGCCAAGTGAAATTTGGCATAGAAGGCTTGCACATGTGCATTACAGAGCACTACCTCTTGCAAGCAAAGCTATTGAAGGTCTTCCAGAAATGCAAGCCAAACATGACAGGGTCTGCAAAGGATGTGCGAAAGGAAAGAACACAAAGAAGAAATTTCCAAGTAGTGAAAGCAAAGCAAAAGGAATCTTGGAAATAATCCACTCCGATGTATGCGGTCCTATGTCATCAAACTCACTAAGCGGGTATGCATATTATGTTTATTTTATTAATGATTTTTCTAGGAAGACATGGGTTTACTTCATGAAGAATAAAGACGAAGTATTCAGCAAATTCAAGGAATTCAAAGCCTTGATCGAGAATCACAATGAAAAGAAGATTAAGACCTTTTGATCAGATAATGGCAGAAAATTCACTTCGAATGAATTCAAAGAGCTATGTAAAGAATCAGCGATTAAGAGGGAGTTGTCTACTCCTTATAATCCACAATAGAATGGGATTGTAGAATGGAAGAACAAAACTATCATGGAAGCTGCAAAAGCAATGCTTCATGATCAAGATCTTCCTATGCATCTTTGGGCGGAAGCTGCCAGAACATCAGTGTATGTACAGAATCGTACTCCACATAGAGTATTCGAGAACAAGACTCCTGAAGAAGTCTTCTCTGGCAAGAAACCAGAAGTTAGCCATCTCAGAATATTCGGTTGTCCTGTATACATACACATTCCAAAAGAGAAGAGAAAAAAAATAGATCCTTCAGGAAAGAAGGGTATGTTTATGGGATACTCTGAAAGCTCAAAGGCTTACAAAATATATTTCCTAGGATACAAGAAGATTGACATTAGCAGGGATGTGACATTTGATGAAGACACATCCTACAACAAATCCAGAAAGAGACCTGCTGAAGAACCTAAAGAAGGAGAAGCACCCAGAATTCATTACACAACCATGAACGAAGAAATTCAAGAAGAAGATTGAGAATTTGAAGAAACACAAAGACCTGTAGATCCACCTCTAGAAAAGAATCCTCTCAAGAGGAAACCTGCTTGGGTACGAGAACTTATCCAAGGTGCGGAAAGATATGGGGCTCCAGAAGAGAATCACAGAGAAAGAAGGAGAACCAGATCATGTTCCGGGTATGTAGCTTTACTATGTGATTTCATTGATAAAGAACCTTCCAGTTATGAAGAAGCGACAGAACGGAAAGAATGGAAGGATGCTATGATTGAAGAGTATCAGTAGATCATGAAGAATGATGTTTGGGATGTTTTCCCAAGACCAAAAGAGAAGTCAGTTGTAACTTCCAAATGGGTCTACAAGATCAAGCATGCTGCAGACGGTAGCATTGAAAAATATAAGGCAAGATTTGTGGCACGAGGTTTCTCTCAGAAAGAAGGAATAGATTATGAAGAAACCTTTGCACTTGTATCCAGATACACTTCCATGAGATCAGTACTTGCTCTGGCTACAGTGATGAAATGGAATATACACCAGATGGATGTCAAGACTGCTTTCTTGAATGGTGTAGTGGAAGAGGAAGTGTATGTAGAACAACCACTCGGTTTTGAGACACCTGACAGGGAGTCTCATGTGTGCAGATTGAAGAAAGCCCTATATGATTTGAAACAGGCACCCAGGACATGGTACGATAGAATTGATAGCTTTCTATCCAGTTTGGGCTTTACCAAGAGTAAAGCAGATTCCAACCTTTAGTACAAGGTTGAAGATGGAAACCCAGTGATGCTTCTACTATATGTAGATGATCTATTTGTGACAGGTATGGATGGGTTGATTACTAATACGAAGAGAAAGCTTGCTGCCGAGTTTGAGATAAAGGACTTGGGTATGATGCATTATTTTCTGGGTATGGAGGTGTGGCAGAGTATAGATGGAATCTTCCTTGGACAAGGGAAGTATGTAGTAGAGATCCTAAAGAGGTTTGGGATGATGGACTGCAAGACTATGGCCACACCTATGGCGTCGAACCTGAAGCTATTGAGTGATGCTTCATCAGAGACAGTTGATGCCATGATGTATTGTCAGATGATTGGGTCCTTGATGTACCTGACGAACATGAGACCGGACATTTTCTTTGCTGTGAACACCTTGAGCCAGTTCTTGACAGATCCGAGAAATGTTCACTTGATTGTTGCAAAGCATATTCTGAGGTACCTGAGGGGTATAGTTGATTATGGGCTCAAGTATGATGCACATCAGAAGATTAACCTGGAGGGTTATGTTGATTCAGATTGGGCAGGCAGTGCCATTGATAGGAAGAGGACTTCAGGATGTTGCTTCAGTATGGGATCAGGTGTGATCTCTTGGTTTAGCAGGAAGCAATCCTGTGTGGCACTGAGTACAGCTGAAGTAGAGTATGTCGCAACTTTTTCAGCTGGTTGTGAGGCAGTATGGCTGCAGAAGCTACTGTCAGATATATTTGATCTCCAGTTGGATGCTACTTGTATACATTGTGACAACCAGAGTTGCATGAAGTTGTGAAGTTGTCAAAGAATCCAGTGTTCCATGACAAGTCGAAGCATATCGAGATCAAGTATCACTATATCAGGGATATGGTGCAGAGGGGAGCAGTGAAGCTCCAGTATGTTGTGATGGAGGA
>LPNX010000456.1:22516-60470 GCA_001517045.1 Pseudotsuga menziesii | reverse complement strand
GGCTAGGCTGAAGTTTGAGTACTTCAGGGAGAAGCTTGGTGTTCTCCAGATCGAGGTTTCCTCCAAGAGAAAGTGATGAGACCCATAGCCATTCTGACATGGCGAGAGGATTGGTTCCTTCCATGTTCAGATGTAAGGGCTGAGCCATTCTGTCATGGTGAGAGGATTGGTTCCTTCCATGTCAGATATGAGTGCTGGCCATTCTATCGAGTAGGACAGATGTAAGGGAAACTGCCATTCTAGGAATGGAGGCACCTGGTCAGTTGCCAGGAAAACTAGGTCTAGGACTGAGAAGCCATTCTGATGTGATAGAGGGATGTGTTCCCACTTGATCAGATGTAAGGGCTGAACCATTCTATCATGGCTAAAGGATTAAGTTCCTCCCATGTCAGATGTGAGTGTTGGCCATTCTGACGAGTAGGTCAAATGTAAGGGAAACTGCCATTCTAGGAATGGAGGCACCTGGTCAGTTACCAGGTAGCTCAGTCTGGGACTGGGGGCCATTCTGATGTCATGATAGGATTAGTTCCTTCATGATCAGATGTGAGTGCATGCCCTTTCGATGTGATGTGTTTACACATGGTCGAATGTAAGTGCAGATCCTTTCTGACAAGATGAGGTTGGATATAAGTGCTGAGCCATTCTGGTGTGATGTGTTTACACGTGGTCAGATGTGAGTGTTGTGCCTTTTCGACAAGATGGGGTTGGATGTAAGTGCAGTGCCTTTTCGACAAGATGAGGTTGGATGTAAGCGCAGAGCATTTTCAATGCGATGTGTTTACACATGGTCGAATATAAGTGCTGAGCCTTTCTGACAAGATGAGCTCAGATTTGAGTGGTGGGCCTTTCTAACAAGATGAGGTCAGATGTGAGTGCTGGGCGTGCATTTCTGACAAGATGTGGTTAGATGTAAGAGCTGGGCAGGCCATTCTGACTTAAGTGTCAGATATAAGCGTTGATGAATACCTACATGAAGGGTAGGCCTACAGGATTGACTCTGTAGAACTTCCTGTGATGAGAAGAATCGAGATAGCACCATTATGAGATAGGAGATGATGATCCAGATCAAGTGATCCAGATGAGATGATCCAGACTTGATGATGATCCATATCAAGTGATGATCTAGTTGTGATGATGATCTAGATCAAGTGATCCAGATGAGATGATCTAGACTTGATGATGATCCAGATCGAGTGATGATCCAACAATGATGAGCCAGTAGTCATGATGATGCAGATCCTGTGATAAAGAAAAGGAAGATGACTTGAAGACTCAAAGACGAAGAAGACTTGAAGAAGAAGATGACTTGAAGACTCGAAGACAAAGAAGACTTGAATACTGAAGAAGACTTGAAGATGACGAGATGATCCAGTTGATGCAGAGAAGAAGACTAGTGCTGAAAATTGTGTCGAAAGAATACCTTCCTAGTTAAGAGGGAGTGTTGATTTATTTGTAACTTCGGAATGTATTCATCCATGTATCTTATGTCTTGTAAACCGATGTTTATTCTAGGATGTATCTATTATGTAATTGAGTCATATTGTCATGCCCTGATGCTCCGATCGGGAGGATCTATTATGTAAACAAGTCATGTCAAGTCATAGTGAGTAACCCTCCGATTATCTAAGGGTTAAAGTCCCCGCAGTTCCAGGGCACTAGGGTTATTAGACTCTCCTAGTAGAGGTCGGCCCTAGTAGGTTTTTAGTCATGTCGGGATTAGTATAAATAGAGAACTGGAGTCTCTATTTATCACACAACTCATCCACACTCAAGTGTAGCGCATAGTTGAGGAAGGAGAAGACACTGGGGCTAGACAAGAAGAAGATTACTGCTGTCAGGATATCACTTACTGTTTTGGGATTTTCTATTTTGGTGCTGATTCTATCTTTGAGGAAGTTGCGAGGTTTTCTCCTTTATAGTTTCCCTGAGGAAAAACATTGTGTTCATTGTCTCTTGTGTTTGATTGTTGTGCTTGTTATTCTCTCAGTTAAAGATCCTAATAATGCTAGCTTAATGTTGAAAAACTAACAATTTATGTTTTTTTTTTTAATCTTGTTTTGATTTTTGTACCGTTTTAGTCGGGCACCATTAAAAAGTTTCTGAAATATTATGCGTTGTAACATCCTTAGTCGGACTGATCCATTGGCATGAATCTCTTCAACAACGTAAGGTCCCATCCATTCTGTGTGTAACTTTTTGGGTTTTCCTTTTACTCGATTGTTGTATAGTAAGGCGAGGTCCCCTACCGACATATTTTTGTTTTTTATATTGAGATCATGCCAAGACTTTTGCTGTTGTTTTTGGATTTCTTGATGTTGTAGAGCAATCAGTCGGTGTTCTTCTAGCTTGCTTAATTGCATCAGTCGATTTTCCCTGCCTTCTTCGACATCGACATGTAAAATATCTATTATGATAGGTGTTTATTGTCAAAAATGTAGTGGAACAACTGCTTCTTGGCCATAGACTAGTCGGAATGGTGTTTGGTCAGTCGAACGTTTGTATGTTGTTCTGTAAGCCCATAGTACTGCATGTATCTTTTCATCCCAATCATCTTTGTTGGTGTTGCAGATTTTTGTTAGACCCCTTGTTAATGTTTTGTTGAATGCCTCTATTGCTCCATTCGACTGAGGGTGGTAAGCTGTACTATGTTGGTGGTCATGTTTAAACTGGTATGTTAGTGCTTTGATGGTTTTGTTGAGAAAGTGTGAAGCTTGGTCACTGATTAGGGTTATTGGGAATACAAATATAGTAATTATATTTTTGTAGATAAATTTAGCATCTATCTCACTGGAACATGTGTCAACTGGTTCTGCTTCTGCCCACTTGGTTACATATTCTACTGCATTTATTATGTACCTTGCACCTGTTCTTTTTGCTGGTATCGGGAATTGTCGTATGAAGTTGATGCCCAAATTTCAAATGTCAAACTTGGGTTTACTAATATCAAGGGAATTTCTGTACTAGGCAGAGGTTGACCCAGTCGTTGACATCTGTCGCACTGGATCACAAACTTTTTACAATCCTTGTATAATGTCGGCCACCACAGCCCTGACTGTTGTATTTTCTTGGCAGTTGTGTCTGCTTGAAAATGTTCTCCCGCTAGTCCATAGTGTGCTTCATACATGATATTATCTCTTTTGTGTTCTAATACACATCTTCTGAGGATGTCGTTTAGGCCCATTTTATATAAAAATCCATTTATGAGGTTATATGGTGTAGCTTTCATAGCTAAGATTTGTTTCTTTTTCGTGCTCATACCCTCCAGTGCTTGACCATTTTCTACGAATTGAACTATTTCCTTTAATTCTGTTGGGATTGCTTCTATTCGAAATAAGTGTGCATCTAGTAGGTCGTCTTCGACTCCAGTCGGCTCCTCTCTTGTGTCGATTCGTGACAAGTGGTCGGGTCTAACATTTAATTTTCCTGGTCTAACAATGACTTCAAATTCGAATTATTGGAATAGTAGTAGCCATCGACAAATTCTCCCATGGTGTAAGGGTTTGTTTACAAGGTATTTTAATGCTTGGTGGTCGGTATAAAAGATGAAAGGGTTGGCTAGTAGGTAATGTCGATACTTATTTAGTGCAAAAACCATTCCTAATGCTTCTCTTTCTGTTGTCGAATAGTTTCTTTCTGCCTTATTTAGTTTTTCGCTGCTGTAAATTATGGGGTAATCCATGCCATCCTCTCCTGGCTGTGTTAAGATCATTCCTATTGCTAGCTTGATGCGTCGATGTGTACGTGAAATTTGATCGACCAATTCGGGATCCTTAGAATGGGTGCCTTAACTAGCTTCATTTTTAGTGTTTCAAATGATATGTTACATTCATCTGTCCAGTTGAACTCCTGATCTTCTTTTAATAGTTCTTCCAATGGATAGGTCATATCTGAATAGTATCTCATAAATTTCCTGTAATATCCTGTATGACCAAGTAGTACCCTGACTTGTTTTGGGTTCATTGGTGGTTTTAAGTCGAGGATAATTTTTATTTTTGCAATGTCGCCTTTGATGCCTTCTTTGCATACAATGTGTCCTAATAGTATCCCTATGAGTTAGGAATATGCATTTCCTTGTGTTCAGAGATAGCTGGATTTGTCGTCATCGTTCCAACATGAGCCTTAGCCATTTGCAGTGATCTTTCAACATAGAGTATATTTTCCAATCATCGAAATATACTGCCATTGTTTTGTAGATATATTCTTGAAATGTTTTGACCACAATTCTCGAAAATACTACAGGTGCATTTTTTAGACCAAAAGACATAACTCTATAGGCAAATGAGTCGAATTCATATACGAATGTTGTCTTTTTCTGGTCTTCTTTGGCTATTGGTACTTGGTTGTAACCTGAGAATCTGTCTGTAAATGAGTAGCATTCATGCCCTGCGACATCATTTAGGATTTCATCTGCATAGGGTGTTGGGAATGGGTCTATTAAGGTGACTTGTTTAATTCTCTGAAGTTGACACAGATCCTTAGCTTTGTCGAGTCAAGTTTCTTTGGTTGCACAACCATTGGACTTGCCCATTCTGATTGGTTAATAGAGTAGATAATTCCTGCTGCAAGCATATTATCAATCTCTTTCTTGACTATCTCTTTGTATTTATGAGCTAATTTATATGGCCTCTTCTTTACAGGTCTGGCATCAGGTTTAATGTCAATCTTCATTTCACCCATTTCATGGACTAGACCTTTGAGGTATTTGTAGTCTCTAGTGAATACATCCTGGAATTCTTTTAGTAAGTTTACTATTTCAGTTGTTTGTTGTTCTCTCCAGTAATCACCAATTTTTTCCATTTTTGGTCGATCATCGTTTGATATGTCAAATTATTTAGTTTTCACTTTGGCGTCTAACCATTCTGGTGCTTTGGCTTCATTGATTGGTCAGCTTCCTTCCTTAAATTGTGAAAATGTAGCAGGGAAGTCTGTTGCCGTCATTCAGTTGGTATCTTCTTTTTCGGTTGTCTTGACTTTAAGTATTGTGCGAATTGGTTTTGTTGTTTCTGAATGGTATGATTTCCATCAAAATCTTTTCCCTTCCGAAATTTAGTTTTCCATTTCTAGTCTTGTTGACTGTGGTATTGTCTTGGTTTGCATGTTATTACATGTTATTGTCGGTCAGTCATAATTTTGTGTTAGGGTGTTGTTCCCCGTCGGTTCTATAAACGCATTGATTTGTTTTGCAGTTTCAACTAACTTTTCATTTTGTGGTATAAAGCTGAAGTCTTTGATGAAGTTCTCTCTAAGTTCATGCCATTGAAATGTTTCACCCCGCGCTTCTTCCATTCTGTACCATTTGTTTGGTAATTCAGATAGTGTTGATGGAAACAGGTGTGGCCATGTATGTTCGTCTTTATACCCAAGTATTTTCCACTCTCTTTCGCATGTTCTTCTGGGTCCTACCCTTGGATGAACATAGGTATTTGTGCTTGTTTGGTTAGCCTCTTTCCTTCGAATCTTTCTACAAAGTAAGTCGAAGCTATTGTCCATGTCTGCAATCTTGATTGATGGGTATCCAACCATCTAGGAGCTTGTCCTTTGAAGGTTTCTACTAGGATTTGTAGTCGGCCATGTTCACCAATGTTTTTAGATACTTGTTCTATATGCATAACTGGTGATTCTCTTTCTTTGTATCTTTGGATTTGTTTGATACTTACATTTGTTGGTTTTAAAGTAGGGTATTCCCTGCTTTTCTTTTCGAATATTTTTGGAATGGTGTAATCTAAGAACATTGTTGGGATGGTTTCTTTTGTACTATCTGAATGGTGCAGCAACCTCTTACTTGTGTCTCGTAGTTCTCGACTTCTCAATCATATAATTCTGCATCTGAGTTATATCCTACTGAATCTTGATTGCCTAAGTGAAGTTCACCATAGACATTGGGTTCTATGTAGTCTTCATTATTTTGTATTTGATATAATTATCGGATGTCGACTTCTTCATCAATAGGTTCTATCCAAGGTTTTCCTTGGGATGGATGGATAGGTACTATGACTTTCTGTCCATTCCCTTTTAGTTTTATCCTTTCTTTATCTAAAAATATCAATGCTTTCATTTTTCTTTCCCAAGATCGACCTACAAAAGCTGGGAAGGAACTGGATCCTTCCTTAGGGTCAATAATTTCAAAGTCGACTTTGGTTGATATTCCTTTTATTGTTGTATCGACATTTCTCAAAACTCCAATAGGTTCGATCAGACGTTGGTCAGCTAATTTGAGGTATATTCCTGACTCATATAGTCGAGGTCTACCCAAGTGTTCCCAAGTGTCGCGAGTCATAATGTTTAGTAGGAGCCGAAGTCGAGTACAACTTGTCGAACATGGTATCCTTCAATTTCGAGGTCGACATCACTTTTGTCCTTTTGGTTTAGACTGCATATGTTTTTTGTTTGTTTTTCTATATTGTTGTTGTGTTTCATATTATACAATAATTCAATAAATTGAGATACCGCTTTATCATTTTGTACTAAAAGCATTAATTCTTTAACTGTGCTTTATCGACTATCATCAGCTTCTTCTTGTCTAGCAAATTCTTTAAATATATTCGTTGCGTTATTATACAATTGTTTTTGTTTAGCTGGGTTAGGGTAATCGTTCTTTTATTTTATTTTGCTTATGCGTGGATTATCACTCCCAATTTTTGTCCCTTGTCGGGTTACTATATGTATATTTTTCGTATTGACTACATCATGTTTTTGAACGCATGACAAGATATTAACATTTTTCTTTTTATTGATTCTATCAAGCATAGTAGGGCAATCCTCTAATTATGAGTGATCATCGACTCCACAGCTAGTACACAATTTTAAATCGGTTCTGTCCTTGTATGGGCAGTCTGCATATCGATGATCTTCTTTATAGCACGTGAAACACTTGATGGGCCGACGTGGTCGATGGTCGCGATTTCTAGAGAATCGACCTCGACCTCCATATCCTCCATGACGATTGTCGAACCGACGCTCATATCAACGGCCTTCATATCTTTGATTATTCGGTTCATTTTGATCATTGCTTCGCTGGTTGTTATCGTTGTTCTGCGAACTGCATTTGTTTGGTAGACTGCTTGGTAGTTTTGTCGGTTCTTTAAGTTTAAGTGGCAGTCGGCCGTGGCGTGACTTTTTACTTCACAGATTACACACCAAGATGCTTTTCCATTTTTCATGTTATACGGGCAATCTTTCATTGTGTGTTCTCCATGTTCTTGGCAGATGTTGTAGAAGCACTTTTTCTGAACAAATCGAATGTCCTGTCGACTTATGTCTTGTTGACAGTTATCTTTAGCGTGTTCGGCCTGTTGGCACTGGGATTGAGCCCCAAAGTTGAGGGGAAGGTCCCGCTCCCGGGCAACAACAGAACCACTTTAGACTACGCCTCTGGCCCTATGTAATTAGAGAGGGATCTCTCGTTTGTCTTTGGAGTCTACTCCGTGTGAGATATTCAATCAAGGGTAACCAGGGGGGCAGAATCCTAGATGGGACAAAGTGTATTAATGTGAGAATCCTAGTGGGATTATTGGGGCAAGGGACCATTGGCAATGGAATCGAAAACCTGCATAAGGAACATTTGCATAAGGAAAAGAATGGCACGGGGTTACAAACAGAGACAAGATAGCAGTTGGTTTCACAATCAGGAGATATTTAGCAGATGGTTAGAGGACGAGGGAGAACAGCCCATCGCGTAGAGCATAAGCAAGATGAATTCCATGCAACTTTAGAAGAAAACTTGTTAAATTTCTGGAACAACAGCCGAAGCATAGAAAGTATGAATTCCTAACTGTTATACACTAAGTTGCAGACATGAAAGCAATCAACAAACTGGAATGAAAACATGAAGCACATTTCACATAAAGGAAAATACATATTGGGAAAAGCAACGACACATGAATCTCTACCATGAGAAACAACTTCTCCTCTGCAATTTTATTCATAACATAGGCATCAAATCTTATTTACAAAGGAGAGCCTCAGCCCTAGAAAGTTTCCCAATCCAACCAACTAACTCCTTCCTCCCTCTATTGGGAGTGTATTTATACTATTCTAGTGCTGAGACTACCGAATTAAAAAATGCTACAAGTCACAATCATGTGTTAACAGTATATGGAGTGGAACTATTGCCACGTTTTACAAATAAAAATAAACATTATGGAGACACGGTGCGTGATAAAGCAAACTGACAGCACAAAGCTTTCTTCCATTCCACTTCGTGAAAGCGATCCCCATGCGGCATGCTGACAGTCAATTGTCCATTCAGGCTGCTTTGGATATATCTTTCTATCTCTTTGACCAGCCTGCTTCCTCCAGACTATGTTGCTCAAAGGATGACAAGAAGACCCGAATCCACTGCCCAATCATTTTCCTGACCCATCCTTCATCTGGTAACAGTGTTATAGGAGGAGGCCAAAGAAAAGGTGGTCATGCACTTGGTGATGATAAGCGACTTAAGAAGCTTATAATCATTGTACCATTTTCTTCCTCCTACGAGGAGGGTTTTCCTACATGCCATGTAGCTGGGTGTGCGTTTGACCCTCTCCTCGCCCATGATGAAGCAGTCCAGTGGATATTCTAGGGGTGGTGTCGAAGGCTTCGGACCCACCTAGTCCCAGAATGAGCATTCGCTCCAACTGTTCTGCCACCACTGTGAGAGGGGACTTCGGAGGTCGTGACTGCAACTGGGAGTGTCAGAGGGATATCACTAGGATGTCAAAACCCATGCACCACACATCCAAAGATCGGGTTGTGTAGAAGCGGGTGAACCTACCTCGGTGTTTAACATTTGTGCCCTGGTAGTTGGTGATTTCTGGTGTGGATAACCAAAACACAAATCTATGTTTGCCTACCAAGAGTACCCCTTGTCGAACTAACTTCTCGAACCACACAACCATGGTTGTCTGTGAAGGAACTCAACACTTCTCAGAATTCAGCACTATACCTCTTACCATCCACACAATTCTGTGCCTCAAAGATCTTTGGAAGATGGTGTTATATAGGGTGAGCTAAAACGACCCAGAAAGGGATATACCCTTAGAATATCGGTCATTGTGATTGTGGCATGTGTAATGCTAGGGGNTTTGGAAGATGGTGTTATATAGGGTGAGCTAAAACGACCCAGAAAGGGATATACCCTTAGAATATCGGTCATTGTGATTGTGGCATGTGTAATGCTAGGGTGGGGATCTCTCCTTCTAACGTTCAATTATATTATCCGATATGGACAAGATTCCAAACAACTTCTGTGTGGCTGCCAAGCTGGTTTCAAGGGCTGCGGATTTGACCTTCCTTGCCCTTTCACTTACTATAATGGTGGCGTCGGGCTGTTTTAGTTTGTCGCCTCTCTCGGCCTCGTGTAAGTGCCAAGTCTGTTGCCTCAACGAATCAAACCTCCATATTTCTCACTGCTTCCTTTTAAGTGAAGCATGTGCCAAACCTATGAGCCGAGGAAATTAGCGTCGCTGGACATGACTTTTGCCTTAGGCCTATCGACCAATCTGCAATGGGGGCAGCTTGCACATGTGAACATCTCCTCCGCTGTCATCTCCGCACTGGATGTGAAATCTGTACCCTGGGAGTCTTCTTAGCCATCTAGTTTGAGGAATCTTTCACGTCCACCGTCCACGTTCCATTATCTTTGCCGCCAACTTTTCTCCTCTTGACACCACGGGTAGTTTTGAATCATGACATGTTCTCAACCGTCGATCGTGACCGACCCTTTCATGCAGCCGTAGATCCGAGTGGGCCCCATTACTTTTCACAATGAGAAATCTTGGTATTCAACCTTGCTAGTTTGCATTTCGAAATAAATCGTGGCCATAGATCTCTTTTCTTTCTTATCGCAACCATTGATCTTCGCAATCGGTACCCCTCTTTCAAGATTTGAAATTGCGGCTTTACCCACACAAGTATGGTTTGCGAAATTGACGGAGGCCGTAGATCTGACTCGGACCTCATCTCGGTCGTCGAATGTTTTCGACCTTTATCCCATTTTGCAATCTAGAAAGGTGGCTTTAGTCCAGCATGTTTGCTCGCGTGAAATGTTTTGGGGCCATTGATCCATCCTCCGATCAATCTCAGCCTTTGATTTTGAGTCCCGTTTAATGCCTTCAGCGCACCTGCCGTTTTCTCATTTACCTTGCACCTCTGATAACCTGAAGGGCGTTCACATGAGGTTCGAGGGAATGGGACCCTCATCGAACTCCTATCAGGCCCCTAAATCAACTATTTAAAAATAGAGTGTTAACAACTGGCTCCATGAGGGATGCTATCCTCCCAGTGAGGTAGCAAAGAGCCCCGGTATACCAAGTGCCAAAACCATTGGGCTGCCTTCAATCTTTCTTTGAAATCTCCATTCTGCTCCGAGCTACCTCTTCAGCGAATTCGTGCCACTCTTGCAAACCATGCTGGTGACTATAAACCTGTGCTTGCAACTGAAAATGAAAAAAAAATAAAACAGTAATGAAGGAAATTCTCGATAACTACCAAGCTTATTAGTTCCTACCTACTCTACCTAACTTTGTGCACAAGTCCGATTAAGTGAAATCAGACTTCTAGTGAAGCCAATCCAGCAACTTGCCTAATAGTTTTGTTCTTTTATTGTGCTTGATGGACAAAAATGAAATAGATAATGGGAGAAGGCAATGACAAACGAACCGATATTCATAGCAGGGATGCAACCAATCATTGCCTTTGCCCAGCCCCTCCATGTATTCGGCTACGGGGTCATAGAAGTCACGGCAACCTCCAACATTTTCTGTCATTTGATCATGGGAAGGATGTCCGGAATTCCCCTCCTTGGGTGATTCGTCAGGCTGACACTTGGAAGATTATAGAAGAGGACCCACATAATCTTTCTTCAATGGAACATCCCTTTTCTGCTTGAAATTTCTTCAAGGAGAGCTTGATGTGTTTCAAGAGGGAGGTCCCCTGCTTCTCCAGTGGAACCGAGTAGACATATTCCTCCTGTGTGAGGTGGCACTTCTGAAGGTGAAATATCAGAAAACATATTTATTTGAAGGCTGTTGCATCCTTCTTCATGGCTTGACACCTCATTACAAATTCTTGATGTATTAGTAGCAGGAGAGGAATTGCCTGGCCGCTTCTTCTTATCATCTTCTTTCCCATACAGGTTTCTGGTTTGCACCATCTCCTCTTCTTTCTGTTTTTTCCTAGAGGCTTTAATCATGTGTCATATTAATTCAAAAGAGGCATAACACAAGGGTAGGCTATCACCTCCAATGCCCTTATCATCCTTTTCTGCTCCAACCTTCCTCTTTCGCATTGCATCTTGACTCTTTTCATCAGCAGGATTTGTTTCAACAGCTATCTTGTCAAGTATATTCTACATGCACTCTTCCTCATATTCATTGTACATAGGCATACCAAATTCCTTCTTAAAATCATCCTTTACAGACCAGGGGCGGTGCAGGTCGCCATCTTCAGAGAATAATCCTGCAGGACTACCTGCTCCTGCATCGGGCTGGTCAGCTTTCTGTATACCAGGAGAGAGCTTTGACGAGCCAGAGACTTTCCCATTCTGCTTGTAGGGCCCAACCAATTTGAAGGTATCCTTTACTTCACCAACACTATCTTGATCTGGCAATTTCTTGGACATCTTAAGGTTTTCCTCAACCTCCAAACAATCAGCAAACATATGCTGTAGAGTGGTTGATTTTATCTCCAAAATAAGCAAGGATGGGTTAGGAGGAAAGGCAGCTGCGTAATAGATCTTAGCAGCGTTATCGAGAGGTTGGACTTCCTTAGGCATGTTATAATAAAAGCCTGTGAATATTTTGTTAAAAATAGATATGGCCTCACCCTCATGCCTCCTCAGGGAATAAAACTCTAAAATTATTTGCTCCAGTGGCCTTCTCCTACCCCAAAAATTTAAGAAGGTGCAAGAAAACTCTTCCCAAGTATTGATGGACTTAGGCTGCAAGTGTTTAAACCATATTTTGGCATCTCCTTGCAAGGACTGGGTGAAATCCCACATGCAGACATTATCATGTTCTATCTCAAAAAGGTCAGAGAAATGCTCAAAGGCTTGTAAATGTTACTTAGCAGTCAAGTCTTTGGATTCTTCGTCAAACTTGGGGAGGTATTTGTAATGTTTCGTGGGAAAATCATGGAGAATGGGAGGCAGTTGTAGTGGTTTGTACCGGCTTGGAGAAATGGGAGAGACAAGGTTAGGCACAATAGCTAAGCTATCATCCGAGGTTTCATGAATTTCACAGGGGTGTCCTTTGACGTCGTGAGCCCCTGGATAAAAATCTAGGCCATAACCAGATGTACAAGATAATGCAACGCTTTCGGTTCGTAAAGAAGGATAAACATGAATATATTCATAGCTCTCTTCAGAATGAGTTGAACCATAGAAGGATGTTTTGATAAATCTAGGAAAAGATAAGAACAAACTTACAAGATAGGACAAGGCATCTTGGAAGAAACGTAGACTTGAGTGTTTTGACCTTCCGCCATGCATTTCTAGGCTCTATAAGGGGTCCATTTTCCAAACAGAGTCTGCCAGCTTTCGTTGGCCATTTGATTTCTGGGTGACACCACCAGCAGAGTCGCTGAAGTCTGAATCCTTCAAGTGTGGAGTCGCCAGATGAAAAGTGCTCAACCTTCTTGATCTCTGGTCATTGTTCACCATCAACAACCAGATCTAAAACCATGTCGTTTTTCCCAAGGAGGATCTTCAATTTCGTCCCTGGCAACGATGCCAATTTGTTGGCATCGGGATTGAGCCCTAAGATCGAGGGGAAGGGCCCACTCTCGGGCAACAGTAGATGCACTTTAGACTACGCCTTCGGCCCTGCGCAATCAGAGAGAGATCTCTTGTTTGTCTTTGGAGTCTACTCCACATGAGATATTCAATCAAGGGTAACCAGGGGGCTAGAATCCTGGATGGGACAAAGTGTATTAATGTGAGATGCCTGGTGGAATTATCAGGGCAAGGGACCATTGGCAATGGATTTGATAACCTACATAGGGAACATTTGCATAAGGAAAAGAATGGCGTGGGGTTACAAACAGACGCAAGATAGCCGTCGGTTTGACAATCAGGAGATATTTAGCGGATGGTTAGAGGATGAGGGAGAACAACCCATTGCGTGGAGCATCAGCAAGATGAATTCCACGTAACTTTAGAAGAAAACTTGATAAATGTCTGGAACAACAGCCAGAGCATAGCAAATATGAATTCCTAACCGTTATACACTAAGTTGCAGACATGAAAGCAATCAACAAACTAGAATGAAAACAGGAAGCACATTTCATGTAAAGGAAAATACATATTGGGAAAATCAACGCCACATGAATCTCTGCCATGAGAAACAACTCCTCCTTTGCAATTTTATTCATAACACGGGCATCAAATCTTACTTACAATGGAAAGCCTTAGCCCTAGAAAGTTTCCCAATCCAACCAACTAACTCCTTCCTCCCTTTATCAAGAGTGTATTTATACTATTCTAGTGCAGAGACTACCGAATTAAAAATTGTTACAAGTCACAATCATGCGTTAATAGTATAGGGAGTGGAACTATTGCCACGTTTTACAAACAAAAATAAACATTATGGAGATGTGGCATGTGATAACGCAAATTGACAGCACAGAGCTTTCTTCCATTCCACTTCGTGAAAGCGATCCCCATGCGACATGCTAACGGTCAATTGTCCATTCAGGCTGCTTCAGATATATCTTTCTATCTCTTCGACCAGCTCGCTTCCTCTAGACTATGTCACTCGAAGGCTAACAAGAAGACCCGAATCCACTGCCCAATAATTTTCCCGACCCATCCTTCATCGGGGAACACTGTTATAGGATGAGGCCAAAAAAAAGGTGGTCATGCACTTGGTCATGATAAGCGACTTAAGAAGCTTATCATCCTTGTACTATTTTATTCCTCCTACGAGGAGGGTTTTCATACAAGCCATGCAACTGAGTTTGCATTTGACCCTTTCCTTGCCCACGACGAAGCAGTCTAGTGGAGATTCTAGGGGTGGTGTCAAAAGCTCCGAACCCACCTGGTCCCAAAACGAGCATTCACTCCAACAGTTCTGCCACCACTATGAGAGGGGACTTCAGAGGTCGTGACTACAACTGGGAGTGTCAGAGGGATGTCGCTGGGATGTCAAAACCCATGCACCGCACATCCAGAGACCAGGTTGTGTAGAAGTGGGTGAACCTCCCCCGGCGTTTAACATCTGTGCCCTAGTGGTTGGCGATTTTTTGGTGTGGATAACCAAAACATAGATCTATCTTTTCCTACCAAGAGTACCCCTTGTCGAACTAACTTCTCGAACCACACAACCATGGTTGTCTGTGAAGGAACTCGACACTTCTCGGAATTCAACCCTATACCTCTTACCATCCACACAATTCCATGCCTCTAAGATCTTCGAAAGATGGCGTTATATAGGGTGAGATGAAATGGCCCAGAAAGGGCTATACCCTTAGAATATCGGTCGTAGTGATTGCGGCATGTGTAACACCAGGGTGGGGATCTCTCCTTCTGACGTTCAGTTATATTATCTGATATGGAAAAGATTCCAAACAACTCCTGCCTGGCCTCCAAGCTGGTTTCAAGGGGTACGGATTTGACCTTTCTTTCCCTTTTGCTTACTGTGATGGTGGTATCAGGCTGTTTTAGTTCCTCGTGTAAACACCAAGTCTGTCACCTCAACGAATCAAACCTCCATCTTTCTCACTACTTCCTTCTAAGTGAACCACGTGCCAAACCTATGAGCCAGGGAAATTAGCATCGCTGGACATGACTTTCGCGTTAGGCCTATCCTGGATGGCATCGGAGAAATCGACCAATCTGCAATGGGGGCAACTTGCATGTGTGAACATCTCCTTCACTGTCATCTCCGCACTGGATGTGAAATCTGTACCCTGGGAGTCTTCTTAGCCATCCGATTTGAGGAATCTTTCACGTCCACCATCCACATTCCATTATCTCTGCCGCCAACTTTCTCCTCTGGACACCACGAGCAGTTTTGGATCGTGACATGTTCTCAACCATCGATCACGACCGACCCTTTCATGCAGCCGTAGATCCGAGTGGGCCCCATTACTTTTCGTAATGAGAAATCTTGGTATTCAACCTTGCTAGTTTGCATTGCGAAATAAAACTTGGTCGTAGATCTCTTTTCTTTCTTGTCGCGACTGTTGATCTTCGCAACCGGTACCCCTCTTTCACGATTTGAAATTGTGGATTTACCTGCACAAGTATGGTTTGCGAAATTGACAGAGGCCATAGATCTGACTTGGACCTCATCTCGGCCATCGAATGTTTCCGACCTTTATCCCATTTCACAATCTGGAAAGGTGGCTTTGGTCCAGCGTGTCCACTCACACAAAATGTTTTGGGGCCATTGATCCATCCTCCGATCAATCTCAGCCTTTGATTTTGAGTCCCGTTTAATGCCTTCAGCGCACCTGCCATTTTCTTCTTTACCTTGCACCTCTGATAACTTGAGGGGCGTTCACATGAGGTTCGAGGGAATGGGACCCTCATCGAACTCCTATCAGGCCCCTAAATCAACTGTAAAAAAACGGAGTGTTAACACGGCTGTTGAGCATTTTGTGCACCAGACATCCTGATTCTTGAGGTTAACCTCTTTCAATGATTTCTAGCTATTCTTTCAGTCTAGTATCCGTGGGATATGCTGGGAAATATTCGTCCATCTCCACTTGCATAGCTTTGGTAAGCACATCTTCGTACGTTTTAAACGTCTCCAAGCTTATCTGCCGCTGAATTTTCTGTGATAAACCTGCAAGAAACCACTGAATTAATATTTGTTCATCAATTACGTAATCTAGTTGGCTGAGGAGGTCTTTCCATCATTTGTCATATTCTCGGATAGACTCTGCTGGCTTTTGAGAAGTTGTTTTCAACTTTTTGGCTACGAGATGTTTTGCGTCTGGAGTTTTAAAGAAAGACAAGAATTGTGCCTTAATTTCTGCTTTAGATGCTTGGGGATTTCTCTCAATATAGGTCATGTACCATGTTAATGATATTTTCCTCAAGGCACCGACGAACTGTGCCATTTGTTGATCTTCAGTTGTAACCTGATTTTCCTCCCATGTTGACTCACAGACGAACCAATGTCATCTAGGATCTTCGTCACCCTCGTATAGAGGGATATGTGCTGATCCATGACCCATGTCGAAATCGCTGTCGCTATCTCCTCCAGGAGGTGGCAGTGGTGGGGGTGGTAGTGGGGGTAGTGGGATGTTTTGCTTGTCTCATTGTGCAGAGCTGTTGTCGATGGAACTTTTGTTCCCATCAGTCGTTTTGTGTGTCATTTCTTCTCTAACAAGTAGTTGGTTCGGGTCGACTTCTCCTGTCGATGTCCAACTGCACTGATTTGTTTGCAGGTCCAACTGTTCTGTATTTTCCAAAGTTGTGTTTGGCAGGGGGGGTGCTCCTTCATGTGTCGGGTAAAGTAAGTGGATACTTCAGTTGGAAGGGTATGCCTGAAGCGTGACCCAGTTTCCTTCCTTTGTTAACGGATCACTAGATGATTATCATCATTTACCTTGTTGTCTAGTCGACTCCATATACTAAACTCACCAGCTCTTAGTCTCAGGTCTTCTTCGACAATGGCTTGTATCTTGGTACTTGGATTTGTTGGAGACAAAGGTCTTATATCCTGGGTAAATTCTATTTGGAGAGCTTCACGCTACTCTATCCACAAGTCTTCTTCCATGGGTGATGCTTCTTCATCCACTCCTTCTTCCTGTCAGTCGTGACCCGACTCTGGTGGATTTATTTCCTGGTCTGTCACCCTAGTATTCATTCCTCTTTGCAGTGCTATATCCCATTCTCTTCTTTCTTCCCTTCTTTTCAACCTATTCTCTCTCTTTATTTTCTGTAAATCCATCGTACCTTTGTGTCACTGTTCATTCAATTTCCTTTTTGGGTTGACTTTTCATTGCTGGTGATGGTATCTCCTTTTAGTCGACTAGAATCCTCTTCACTTTACCCCGACATACGACCAGCTACCCCCCATAGCGTACTTGACGCTTTAGAAAGCTTGAATAGTTATGTTTACTTTCTTAGGAAATATTCCCACTCCCTTTCGATAATGAATTTCTCCCACTTTTTCTGTTTCTCCACCCAGTTAGAATTTGGTGGCGGTTCGTGTAGTGACGGATGAGGTTCTACGAAATGACCCACTCCTTTTTCTATCAGGAATTTGAACAGTAGGGTTGGTAGGGAGCATAGGAATTGCTCAGTAAGATCTGTATAGAATTTTTTTTGAATGGTTTCTACCAAAGTTCTTTCTTCTATGGCTTGCTCCTCGCAGAATTCATCGGTGATCTTCTCAAACCACTCTAACAGGTTTGTTTGTCCCCCTCGAATCAATTTCTCTAGTAGCTCTTGGTCCTTAGTTACTTCCGGCTTTTTCATCCAGAAGATTTTTCAAAAGTTGGGGTACCGATTCTACGAACTTCTCATGAGTTTCAGTGAAGAATTTCTCCTTCGCCTGAGCAATGGTTAATCTGTTTCTCCTCACATAATTCTGTAAATAATTTGCTATCTTACGCTCCCACCAGTTCTTAATCTCCTGTTCTAATATCATCTGCTTATAGTCATCTCAGATATGTACTACTTGCAACGGAACCAATATTGTAATCTCACAGATCACAGAGGGTTACCAATAATACACATTGAATCATACAGACATAACAGACACATGAGACAAGAACATAGATGTAGAATAACATATTATATTATCTCATGAGGGTCCATACAAACACAGAACTGAACCGAATTCTCATCTGGCTCAACAGCCTAATATATATGATTTACAAATAGTTACATATAACTACCTGTCGGTTCGGTCAACCGACATGACCTTACGCGGCCGACCTGATCTCCTAATCAGTCATCTATTCGATTAGTTAGCTCACCGACTAGCTCCTCCAACGTGCGCTTCCATCATTTTACATGAGTTTCCATTAGTACAAGTAAGGATAGATTCATTATCATTGTTTTGGTTTTTTGTAATGTCCAGTTTGATATTACCCTCCAATACCATGCTAGTGAGAACCCACAATATTGGTCACATAAAGGTTAAGCAAGTCACTTTGGATTTCAAAAGGAACATCTCCCTCAAATCCATAATAAATTTCTTCACAAAAACAGACTCAAAACCAAGCAAACATTGAAATGTTGTGGACCAAATTCCCCAACATAGCATAAAAATAGAAATAAGAAGTAACTCCATGCCTTGAGAATAAAATAAAGAGAATGAATAAGAAGCCTCTTCAAGGGGGGATCCTGAGTTTACAATATATCATATGCACAAGATGAGATGATCTCTAAAACTAGGTCTCCTTGGTATATATAGGAGACAAAGGGTACTTGATTACATTTAAAGGGTCTAGCTGACCAATATTGGCAACACTAATATAACATTAGAAATGTAATAACTCAATATTTAAGGCTAAATATCGAAGCTTGTATATTTGAAACAGAGACAAAAAGTTATTATTATTTTTTTATATAAAATATTCACAGTGTTGGCTTTGAAAATGGTCATCGTAATTATGATTGTGAAGTATCACAACAAAACTACCTATCTTACTTTTTTTTTAAATAGCCCTTAAGGCCTTTATAAGCACCAATAACACCTCAACGATGGTTACCAATCCATATTTCTGATTATGCACTATAAGGTATCCTCTTGGTGTGCACTCACGTCATATTGAAGGATGTGTTATAGCTTACAGGTTCATGGTTTGTTTGTATGTTAATGATACATGGTTATTTTATGGTTGGACATTGTTGATGACTGTTGTTCATGTTTTTTATAAGGCTCCTTTGATTTATGGTGACCCATGTTATTGAAATGATATGTAGGATGCATATTTGAAGTAATAGGTTCATCATCAGTGCTTCATTATTATGGTTTGCATAGTTGTGATGATATATGTTGCCATGTTTCTTATTTTCTCTTTTCAAGCTCCTACAGATGGGTTTTGAAAGGATATGAATGCAATTGTATGGATGTTCTTATGATGCTTATGTGGCTTCTATTATGCCAATAGATTTCCTTGAATTGATATTGGGTTGCCTCACTTGCAACAAGACAAAGCACAATAAGCCTATAATTGATGTTATCTTTGAAAGCCTAATCTCATACCTACTACAATGTGAAACAGTATGAGTTGAACCTATTTTTCCTAGGAATTTACATAAAATCATGTTATATACAAGATCCACCATCCAAATTTAATATTGGGTTTGGCACAAGCAATGTTATAAACACTCGAAAAGGCAATACAATGGCAATAATTGTTAAAGCTCAAATCTCACATACATGCGACATTTTTGCATCATCAACATATAGCATGCAGACCACCGAAGAAATCCTCATCAAGATCCAGAAAGTAAAATGAGTCTTAAGTTCCAAAGAACATTAAAAAAATCCAAGGACACATGGTCAAAAATCTATTTTAGTGCGCTACAACACATATTACCCGTTTTGTTCCCATGCTAGACCTACATGGAATTCCCTTCGATATCTAAGAGACTATCAAAATGACGGGATCTCAACCACCAATCACACATTAAAGGATCATGTAGTCTCCTCACCAACAAAAATTTGAACTTGTCTCCTCAACATGATGAATGAGTATTCAATATGCCCCATTGTGTACCTTGGATCTAGTTCATGAGGTGATCGGGTTCACACTTGGACTTAGTTGTTTCTTATCCACCTCTTGGCCTATAAAGGGAAGCCATGGGCATGCATATTGTAAGAGAAATTTAGAGTAAGGTTATGTTGTTGGAGTTGTGTTGGAGCTTCTTCATAGCCCACCTCTTCCACATCTATTAGCATTCTCCAAGCTCCCTTGCCTCCTTCCTCCAAGGGGAAAGCGTTTCTCCCATTTGTTCTTCAAGTTTTCTAGCATTTAGTGTGGACAAAATAGGCCTCCCTAAGGGATATTGTTGGCTTCCCTTTGAATCCCACACCTCCTAGGTGACACTACATGTATTTGCTTGACTACTGGGCAAAGCAAAGTGGTTTGCGCATTGGTTTCTTGTTATGGCTTGCATTGGTTTATTATTATGGTTTGCAATGTAAGTTGGTTTTTGCGTTGGGAAATGTAAACTTAGTTTTTATAATAAAATCCCCCAAAATTACATTTTTAATGAAATTGGATATATGAGATTTATAAATTACATGGCTCTATGTAGTAGATGTTTTCATTAATATTATTGAATTTATTTAATGTATTTGGTGGCAAATTGGATTCAAGTGATGGAAAAATATTGAAAATGGGAGAAATTTTGTTTTTTTTCTTCTATTTGTGACGTGTGATATAACTACTTGGGTTGTATCTAATATTCATGAAAAACTCAAAATGGGTATGAGATGTTATATTTGATCCCTTGAGTTCAATCATAACATCCACTAACAACTATATCGATCAAGCCACATTTAAACATGTCCATTGGATGTAGCTTGGGTGGTTGGGAGGAATGATTGTTACCCTCCCCACCCACGTTCCATTTTTGTAAGAGACATGATGCTCTTCTTGGGCCCTTATGTAATGATTGAGTGGATTATGTAATTCTAGCCATACCTTGATTCTCCATAATAGCAGGTGTTTGCATACTTCTTGGTGGATGTATCTACAATGAACCACCATTTTATTAAAAAAAATTAAAAAAAGGCCACGTCTAAACATTTAGTGTGTCTCCTAGTTAGAAATATGATGTAAGAAATCATGTCTCCTTGTTAGGAATCTTTCACAATCATTGGTGTATTTATTGACCCTTTTTCTTTTGGACATATTTTCGTGGAACAAAATTGGCGAGGCAAGTGGAGGGTCATGTGAAACTTAATAATTAGCTTCATCACAATTGATTGAAGGTACTGTCCCTTTTTGGATGAGAGTTGTCTAGATTGTGATCCCTCTTGAAGGATGACATACTCGAGTAATATGCATATGAAAACTTGGTTTAGTGTGCATGATTATAGCTAGATTTCATTTCCTGCCTTATAAGGTGGCATTGAGTACTTTGTTCAAGCCCTTAGCTTAGATCATTTGACTTTCTTTTCAAAAGTTGCTTCGAAAGTCATTTTCCAACCTTTGAGTTTGTTAGTTTTTCTCTTTTTACATGGTGAGATCTTATCCCTAAAACATGGATCCTTCAAATGGAACAATACTTTACATAGCCTATAACCAAAAGTCACATTCAAATAATCAAGTGCCTAAACCCAATGAGAATCATTCCTCTAGATTGGTCTTCTTCAGGAGACCCTAACTCAAGTTAAGTTCTACACAAATTTAGAAACAAGTGATGATGCCATTTTTCCCTAGCTAATGCCAACGTTAAAAATTAATCTAAAAAAAATATAATACTCTCTTGCACTAGAATAGTATTCCATCAAAAGAGGGGTAGATTCAACAAGTGTGCCCACACAAGGGTGACAGTGAAAGATGTGGTAGCTACATTGAAATCCAGAAACTAAGGTTTAAGGAAGAAGCTAGCTTATCTAAAAAACTAGAGGCCCTCTTCCATTTCCTCGTGTTAATGATCATGATTATTAAAATGCATAGTAAATCTTTAAAACTAGAATACATTGAGAATGTAATGGTCCATGTGGATTTAATCCACATACTTAGAACATAGGTTGATGGCCATAACCCATTAAATCTACAAATCCTGCCACATTGGTCATAACTATAAATGATGTGATTTATATCTAGCACTTGATGTTGTAAAACTAGATTGACGCTTGATCTTTCCATAATGAATATTGTTCTCAAGGAGAAAGTCTGAAAGGGGAAGAAGGATTATTAAAGATTGCATCATTCAAAGAGAGAGGGAGTTAAGAACATAGTGTGCTTCGGGTCATATCTCCATGACAAAATCACAACACCAAGTACATAGTGGAATAATTTATAATGGCATACTCATCTAGTAGGAAATCATAATATATTTTCTTACTAATGAAGAACATCCATTATAAATTGAAGGGAATCTACTCAATCTAAAACTCGCACTTAAAAAAATGGAATCATGCAGAAACACTTATAGAGTGATAATCTTCTTGCAAGCAACCCTACAAAGATTGGAAATCCCACTACCAACATTAAAACTTGTTGAGGTATTTTGTCGAAAAGTTAGAAAACAATAGTTCTATCAACCAATTGGTTCATTATCACAACTTTGGCCTTATGGCAAGAGGAAGGAATCTTGTCCTCCTACAACTCACGTGATTCCATCATTTTACATGAGTTGCCATTAGTAAAAGTAAGGTCAGGTTCATTATCATCGTTTTGGTATTTTGTGGCGTTCGGTTTGATATTACCCTTCAATACCATGCTAATGGGAACTCACAATATTGGCGTCATAAAGGTTAAGAAAGTCACTTTGGATTTCAAAAGGAACATCTCCCTCAAATCCATAATAAATTTCCCAACAAAAATAAACTCAAAACAAAGCAAACGTTGAGATGTTATGGACCACATTCCACAACATAGCATAAAAATAGAAAGAAGTAACTCCATGTATTGAGAATAAAATAAATAGAATGAATATGAAGCCTCTTCAAGGGGTAATCCGCATTTTACAATATATCAAATGCATAAGATGAGAAGATCTCTAAAACTATGTCTCCTTGGTATATAGGTGACATAGGATACAATTACATTTTAAGGGTCTAGCCGACCAATAATGGAAACACTAATATAACAATAGAAATGTAAGAACTCAACATTTAAAGCTTAATATGAAAGCTTGTATATTTGAAATGGAGAAAAAAAGTTATTACTATTCTTTTGTTTAGAATATTCATAGTGTTGAATTCGAAAATGGTCATCGGAAATACGATTGCTATCACAACAAAGCTACCTATCTCACTTTTTTTTAAATAGCCCATAAATCCTTAATAAGCACCAATAACACCTAAAGGAATGGTTACCAATCCACATTTCTGATTATGCATTATAAGGTATCCTCTTGGTGTTCACTCACATCAGATTGAAGAACGTGTTATAACTTATGGGTTCATGCTTTGTTTATATGTAATGATACATGGTTATTTCATGTTGGACATTGTTGATGACTATTATTCATGTTTGATATATGCTCCTTTGATTTATGATAGCCCATGTTATTGAAATGATATGTAGGATGTAGATGTGAAGTAATAGGTTCATCATCAGTGCTTCATTATGATGGTTTTCATATCTATGATGATATATTTGTCGACCATGCTTTTTATTTTCAAGATTCTACAGGCATGTTTTGAAAGGATGTGAATGGGATTGTATGGATGTTCTTATACGACTTGAATTGATTTTGAGTTGTCTCACTTACAACAAGACAAAGCACAATAAGACAATAATTGAGGCTATCTTTGAAAGCCTAATATCATACCTACTAGAATTTGAAAAGTTATGAGTTGAGACTATTTTTGCAAGGCATTGACATAAGATCATGTTATACACAGGGTCCACAAGACAAAGCACAATAAGACAATAATTGAGGCTATCTTTGAAATCCTAATCTCATACCTACTAGAATTTGAAAAGTTATGAGTTGAGACTATTTTTGCAAAGCATTGACATAAGATCGTGTTATACACAAGGTCCATCGTCCAAATTTAATATTGGGTTTGGCATAAGCAATGTTATAAACACTAAAAAAGGCAATGCAATCGAAATCATCCATATAGCAATATATTAGTAATATTGGGTTGTGGCATTCTATGTTATAAACACTAAAAAAAGGCAATGTAATGGAAATCATCCATATAGCAATATATTAGTAATATTGGGTTGTGGCATTCATTCAAATGAGTGAATTGTGGTAGTCCTTATGCCTCCAATGGTGGAGAATAGAAAGAAAAAACTCTTATATTTTAACCTAGTTCCATACTCCATTTTCATTTTTATGTCAAGCACTCTCTAGAGGAGAGCATATTTGAAAAACATGGACACTAAGTTGTATAGGTCTATAACTTTCCATCCATAGATAGATGGATGGAAACAAGTAGTGAATAAGACATTGGTTCAACTTTTGAGGGGATGCAATCAGAAGCATCCAAGGACCTAGGATGAAATTTTGATTTATATTCAACACTCTTATATTAGAGTAGTTAGTCATCTTTTGAAACTTCCTTTTGGTATTTCACCACCTTCACCCTCAAATGTTGCATATGGACGACAAGGAGGAGAAAAGGAAGATGCCACAGGAGAAGCAATGGAGGCCAAAAAAACCATTGATAATATCATGTAGAGCCATTTGCAAGTACACAAGGCATTGTATAAGTCGCAATAAAGTATAACGCTAGGAATTTTCAACACAAAATTGAGAAAATATTCAAGGTGGGAGAGCAAGTTTGGTTGCATATGAATACAAAAAAACTACAGGATTTTAGTAAGATTATCAAGGCTCAATTGTATAGACCTTTTATGGAGTTAGAGAAGGGTGGTTGATAATTCATATACACTTAGTGTACCCCCATATATGTGCATTTAATAAAGAGTGAATGTGAAGAATCTAAAACTCTACGAGCCTTCCATTTTGGAATAGAAAACTTATGTGCAAGTCCTACTTACCATAGAGGAATTAACACCACAAGCTCATGTAGAGTTGGTAGAAGATACAATTTTTCAAAAGAAGTATAGAACAACAAGAGGAAGGAAGTATGAAATTTGGCAGGTTGGGCTGAAAGGACAACTTCCAGACAATGCCAAATGGTACTCCAAGGAGAAGGTAGAGGAAAAATTTCCTCACCTAATTTAGTAAGCCTTTTGGGGACCAAAAGCCTCTTTAAATGGGGAGGTATGAAATGCAATGAGTTGACATCCATTCCACTGCTTTTAGGAAGGAAAAAATGGAGGTTATTAGCTTGCATGACACATTCTATGGGTGGCTCCCATTTTGGTGATTTGGGGTCCATAACTTTTTGAAGTGCATTTGAGGTCTTAAATGCTAATTTTTTGGGTCAAAAATTTACAATATTATCTCTTAGATTCTTGATGTTGTTTTACAGATTGATCCCTTTATAATGACTCAAAAATCACTTCAATCAAAGTTCATATGTGAAATTTATGCCTCCTGCAAGTTGACCTATCATGTTGAGCATCATAGTATTGAGTGGATGGCATGCCAACTTCCATTATTCATACATGTGGAGTTATAGCATGTCTAGAATTTCAAGAACATTATAGAGGGCCCAAAACTCTAACATCAACTGGGGGTCAAGGTAAGCTAAAACCCTATCCCAAATCATTGATAATTATCAGGTCCTGTTAAACACTCAACTGCTAGGAGAAGAAGGGTTTCCATTATATTTGTATTTATATTATTTAATAATTGATCAAAGCATCTAAGAGTGGGATGTTTCAAAGCCACAATAGAGGAAGTAGAAGATCATGTAGTGACCACATCAGCCATAACGTCTATGTCAACTCCATTCTGAGTGCCCCGTTATTTGTATTTTATAGATGAGAAAGAAGGAGCAAGGCATAGGCCTCACCTTAAGGCTACATTTCTTCATATCGATTTTTCCCTCGATATATCTTGTGCCTATTGCATGGATGATGTAATAATTATGTTCTTCTTTCATTTTTTTGTTTATTTAGTTTATTTCAGCACTAAATGAGTAACATTAAATATACAATCTAAAGTAAAACACTCTATAATAAGATATTAAAAAATCTATCGTGGCTAATTATTTTATTGAAATATCCAAGCTAGTTTACAAATGATAATACTTTGACTTTCTAATTATCTATATATAACATTTATTATCAACTAGTTTAAATTATGGCTTATGTTTGTTTGATTTTTTGTAAATAATTGTTCAATGTAAGTTTATTGTACATTTAATTTGATATCTATCTATCATTCATGTGTCTGAATTTAATTGATTTAATGTTTTAATGCAAGTATATATATTGTATACACTTTAACTTTCCTTTAGATATTTTATGTATATAGCATATTTGCTTTTATGTATAATATATTTAAATGTAAGTGACACTTAGCTGATCATTTTATATGTTTTAATGCAAGTTTAATTACATGTATATACCTTAAATCTCTTTTGGATTAACCTTTTGATATCATTATTTATTCTTAAGTACGTTAAATATTAATATTTCAGACGAATATTCACAACCACTTACAACTGTGAACCCACCACCAGGTTTGTTTTTATTTGATGTTGATTTGTTGTGGTGTTATTGAAGAGAGAAAATACCATTTGTATGCATGTTTATATGTTTCTATATGGAGATGATCGAACGCGAATGCAACTGATGAAATTAGCCTCTTAATACAGACTCAAAAACTTGTTCGTCTTCGGAGGGCGAAGATCATCACAAGCACAAACTTACACTAACCAGAGTTTCTGATCCCAACTGATCACACTAAGTGCAGAGGGAGAGCATACGCTACTGGTTTACAAGAGAGAGATAGTTGAGATGGAGATGATCGAACGCGAACGCAACTGATGAAAGCAGCCTCTTAATACAGACTCAAAAACTTGTTCATCTTTGGAGGGCGAAGATCATCACAAGCGCAAACTTACACTAACCAAAGTTTCTGATCCCAACTGATCACACTAAGTGCAGAGGGAGAGCATACACTAATGGTTTTACAGACTCATTACAAGTGAGATCACTGCTTTTGATCCCAACTGATCGCTCGAGATGCAGAGGGAGAGCATACACAGTGCTTGACACAGAGAGAAAATGCAGAAAGCTTACTAGACTCAAAAAACACTCGGCCCCCAAATGAGGGGAGGGGCACCTTATTTATACATATTTTAGCCGGTAAACCGGTGACCTGAAACTTACACCTATAGATAAAAAGACTTGATTCGGATCTCATGGCAGTGGATCAAATCGCACCTTTTGTTGGGTAAGTCACCCAAGCCATGTGAAAGAATCTATGGACTAACAACTAGACTAGACTTTTTACAAAGTGGAGCTACAATTAGCAGCCCAAGCCGCTTTCCATTATTCATTGTCATGATTACAAATACACGGGTTTTCCCCACATCTACAACCAGCGAATCTATCAGAGTCGGAATCATTATCTAAACCAAATTCGGTATCTGAAAATAAGCAATTTGAGAAACACTGTTCCACATCGGATCCAAGCATGACTTCATTAGGAATACAGCAGAATTATCCTTGAAAAATGGATTCAACTTTAAGGTTTAGAGGAATTCTTCTTGTATGAATTTTATGATCTAAGAGGTGACCATTTTTGTCCATTCTTCTGAATTTCTGCTGGGTGAAAATAGGGGGTTCAAGAGGAGAGTAAACTCCTCCAAGATGTCGCAGTTTAAATTTAAACCACATATGATTGTGGTGTGCTACAATCATATCTTCTTGAAGGTGCAGAATGAAATTTGCACGTCGTTGAACCCAATCTTTTCTTGGACAGAATTTATCAAGGAAAACTTATGTCCATCCAAACCATTGTTGTTGCACCAGTGTAGAAGGGTCTCCACAAATTATTATTTCTCCTTGTTCTCTGCAGAACTGCAATATGAGGTTATAACTATTCCATGTTAAAAATCCTGGACCGATATCCACATAATACAATTCTCGTCCATCTGTATAAGCTGTATCAACCCAAACTTGATTAAGTTGCTGAAGCTGGTGCATGGAATTTTCTAAGCCTTTATAGGCTTGTTTTTCCCATCTCTCCAATATTTGTATTTTCAGAGGAGAGGCATTTACTTGTTGGATCAAGGAGAGGGCAAGATACTTATCTGCTTCCTTTTTGCTGGTGCAATTCAAAAAATCTTCTCTTTCTTCCTCTGTCAAGGGATCATTGAAGATCCGAAGTTTAGATTTTTTGTTTGACGAGCTAGATGCTCCATAGCCAAACATGTTGAGGCTAGGTTTCTCCTGTAATTCTTCTCTGGTTATCATATCAACAACACAATTCAAATATCCTGGTTTATATACAATTTCAAAATCAAAGTTTTGCAACCAAAGAAACCATTTTAGAATCCTAGAACTATTTTCTGCCATAAGATTTTCATTTTTGAATATACCAGGCATTATTTTCAGATCTGTTCTAATAATGAACTTGATAGGTTTTAGATAAAGCTTGGAATAGTTTACGGTCTTTTTGACTGTGAGGATTTCCTTGTGACTTGACGGATAATTGATTTTTGCATTTTTAAATGCTCCTGAAGCATAGCCGCAGATTTCTTCTTGATCACCATGTTTTTCTATGAGAATACCTCCCCAAGCTTTATTGGAGGCGTCTGTTTCAATCACCATTTGACCCAAGCCTTATGGTAGTGAGAGTGGAGGAAGCTATTTTACCTTTTCTTTGATTTGCTTTACTGCATCCGTCATATCTTTATTCCATCTTGGGGGATTTTTCTTCAATTGTTGCTGCAGCAGATGAATGTCATCTGCCTGTCCTTTGTAGAATGGCCTAATATAATTTAGGCTTCCCAAAAATCTCTACAATTGAACCTTTTCTAAGATATGATCAGGAAAGTTAGTAAAAACCTTCAGGACATGGTCTTGGAGGATCACTTGTCCTTTACTTATTTTATATCCTACAAATTCAATGTCCTTTTTGCCAATTTCCATTTTGGACAGTTCTGTAAGACTGAGAGTGGGGTTGGACTGGGAACAAGATTCTTACATTTGTAAGAAGCAGAGTAGTATAGAGGGGTGGAAACTCTTCTGCCATTTATTGTACATGAAAAATTCATATTGGGCTCATCAATTGTAATGGGGCTGACTTTATGCAAGAAGGGTGATCCTATGATGCAATCTTCTTGCAAGTCGTCTAGTCTGTTGAGATGCAGAACTTCTTTTATTCCATTGATGCTTATTGGAAAATCTGGAACTCATCCTTTGAGCTATACATCAGTTCCTTCAATGGATACACCATGTTCGTTTGTTCTTTCCCAGTAAAAAGATGGTATAGCATTTCCTTTTTCCAAATTCATTTGGCAACCTGAATTTATCAAACAATCAAGCTCATAAGATTTGAATTCAGATGGACAAAACTTTATTTTAATGAAATATTTAGGACCAATGGATAGTCCTAGAGATCCTAGTGATGGTTCATCATTCTGACAGTCTTCTGTTCTTGAATCACTAGTGTGCTGAGAATGTTTTGGACTTTCAACAGCTTTTGGTGACTATAATGCTTTGGCATAGGCTCTGCACATTTCTTCATCAGAGGATTGGTCCCTTTCTCTTGTTGTGATCTCAAGCATTCTTTTCAATTCCTTTATTTCTTTTACCAACTTTTTTAGGGAATACTGCTTATCTTTGATCTGTAGTCTTATCATATTTTCTTTATCTTTTCTAAACTTTTGTCTATCCTCATGATGATCAGGATAGCCTTTGTATAAATCAACAGGTTGGTAGAATGCTGGATTCTTGCTAATTTCTGGAGAGACAGATTGCTCTTTTTCTTCTGAGACTTTTTCTTTTGCTTTTCTTCTTGTTAAAAGCTTTCTTATTTCTTCTTTCAGATCTTGCCTTTTCATATATTGATAGACTGGGGTCTCAGACAATTCTTTGTCTATTTCAGCAATCCTAAATTTTGAGGAGACCTTAGGTAGGTTGAAAGAGAACATATAAAAACTGAAATCAGGAGGACCAGAGCAACCTCCAAAATTTACCTCTTCATCAGAATCAGAAGAAGAAGAGTTAGATGAGTTTGGAGCAAATTTATCTAAGGCAGGGTCAGAATCAGAGGAATCTCCTTCTTCTGGCAAGAAGACGACTTCACCTTCAGGGTAGTCTCCTGCTGCACACCAAGCTAGATCCCACTAGGCTGGATCTAGGTCTTCTAAAAACATGGAAGCAAGTCTAGGATTTTTATTTTTATTTGGGCATTTGTTAGCCCAGTGATCCTTTTTACCGCAGATGAAACATTTTTCTTTATCTGCAGGTTCAGATCTTTTCTTAAAGTAGGCTTTCTTTTGAAATCTTTTGCCTTTTTTTATGCTTATAGCCTTTGTCTGGATGAAATCTAGGTACACTAGTATATTTGGGCTGTTGTTTCTTCTTACAACTACATGATTCACGCCCAAAGTGTCCTCGGTTGTGGGCGCCACACCCCCAATCTGGCATTTTTGCAACATCTTTACAAAAACTCGGGGAAAACATTGAATAATATCGCTTGAAATCTTTAGCCACTCTTTTCTCCAGACAATGTTCTTGCCAAGTTTCCATGATGAATCCATGCAATTGGGCAAGGGAAATACCTGATAGAGGGATGTTTTTATCTTTAAGGTGTTATTCAACAGCATCAGGAACATGGCCGGGAAAGCTTCTCAAGTAATGTTTCAGATATGCGGGCTTATCAGCATTGCCAGAAGAAATCAACAATTTTTGCATATAGCAAAAATATTCTTCACTCTTATTTAGGTCACAGATTTTGGCAGACATAAATAAAGATGCAAGATGTTCATAATCTTCATTTTCATCGGGACCATAGAATTCTTTACCAAGGGCAGTAAGAATTTGTTGGTCCGCATCTTCTGCATTCAACATTTCTTCTCTGGATTCTTGGGGAATCCAGCGCCACCATCTGAGGCTAGCCCTGAAAATCCGATAACCAGCTGGAGTGCTAGTTGTTGGCCAGTTATTGTATTGTCCTATGTTCTTTTGTACAAGACCCAATTTGATAGAAGTTGGATGGCAGATCTAATCTGGGCGCGGGATTGACATTGTATGTTCAACATAGGTTGATAAGGCATCTGGGAGATTAAATTATTCATCCCAGTTATCCCGAAACTAAGGGAACGAGGTACTGACGAAGGAGAAGTGTTAGGGAGATATGACATTTTAGTATCAAAAGGAGGGGGAGGACCTGTTATCTGAGGAGTAGTATGACCTTGGTCGTATGGATTTGAGGATCCAATATTTTCTCTTTTTGGGATTCTGAATGTCTATAAATATTTATCTGGGAGGGCGTTTGACATTTGTTTGAACTAGGAGATCATATTTCTTAACTATTGAAGATCTTCTATTTCTTGACCAAAAAGGAATTCGGGTCTTTGGTCATCTTCTTGGACACTCATCATTCCAAAAGAGTATCTTCTTTCATGTTTGACTTTATGGCCTTTAGTTGCAAGCTCTAAAGCAGTTTGGCTTACAGGGCTCTTTTTACTATTTACATTTTGTGTTCTAACCATCATTTTTCCTAGGACATCTAGCCTTTTTTCTATTTTTTCACTTGCTAAGATAATAGCAGTTTTTACTTCTTCTTGTTCTGCAAGCAAGTGATCAATTTTAGCTTCGAGCAAGGAAATGTGCTCTTTTTCTGTTTGAGCTTTTTGTCTGAGAATTAAAATATTAGAGGCTATGTCATCAATGTTTTGGCCAATTAGTTGTTGCTGATAATTGCTGTAATTAAGCAATTTTATTTCATCAGAGACACTTTCGTGTGGATTTGATGATCTATGTGGCATGTACTCTCTTTTAGAAAGACCATCATGAGCAAACTGTCGAAATGGAGTATCAGGAAGATTTCTTCCTGGATGGAATGAGGTATCACCTTGTGGGTTTGTGGAGGTAAAACCAGGGCTACTTCTAGGGAGAGACATCATGTACAAGCTTACTCCTTTGTTTCTGATTTTTAGTCTCTCAAGTGCTTTTCTATAGGCAGGGCAGTCTGCATGCTAACCTTTGTGCTCATTGTTATGAACACCTGAAAAAGAAAGGCGAGAAGAAGAACAAGGTTCAAACAAGGCTGATCTTTCAGAAGTATTATTCATAGAGGAAGATCTTACAAGAGGTGGAGCAAATTGGGGAGAAGGAAACCCTTCAGGTAATTTAAAAGAGTTTGAACATCTGTCAAAGACAAGGGGTTTGGGAATAGAGAGTTGTTGGTTTTTAGTTTTTTCAAAGTCTCTCAACTCTCTGTATCTTACCTCCCATTGATTTGGGTAACTAATGCCAGTCCAGTCAAAGGTGATAGGTGTAGAATTTTTTGACTTATCAGTTTCTACCATACTTAGTAGGCATGAGCTTTCATGGACTTTAGGGGTAAGAGGTGGAAGGGAATCATTTCCAAAGCGGATTACAACCAACGATTTAAGATGGATGATTTTAGAGCCAGTGTCCATTTTAAATCCTAAGGGACGAATATAGGCCTTGAGTAAATCATAGATGTAGGGGTCATCAAGGCTTACAGAATACTTAGGAAAGATAGTACCAAAAAATGGGCCATTGTGCAAGGGGCCTTCAAAACCTCCAATTAAAGCATCAGCAAAATCTAAGTGGGGGGTATCCAAAACACAACACAAGGAAGAAACATTCATATAAGGTCGTACTAACGGACCAAGTCCTAATTTGACAGCGCCTAGATGCGCATATTTGTAACCTTTTGTTTTTGCCCAGTCAATTTGGTCTTTGTCCATTAAATTAATGTGAATGGGCTCTTCCTGGTCAGTGAAGGTGATGTCCAAAGAACTGATTTTAATTTGTGTGCAAGATTTATACTGCCACCTTTTCATTTTATAAACCTCAGAAGGTAATATCTCGGGCAGTTTCCAGTCAAGGGAAGGTATTGTATCATCGATGGTTATTATGGATGATGAAGCTACAGAAGTCTGAAAGAAAGATTTTCTTTCAGTTAAAGAAACAGTAGTTTGATCGGTGGATTGGCAGTCCAGGGAAGTAAGCCCTACAGAGTCCATTGAAGGATCCATGGAACACTTACCAGAATTGGGCAATAAAGGAATAGTTTGGGGCTTAAGGATATCCTACAGGTCTCTCAAGAGACAACACTAGTGGATTTATAGCGTTTGTAACTAAGACTATAACCACAAAAAACAGACTCGGGTATCACAACTATTCCACATGGATACTTTTACAGAAATAAATGAACTCTGTTCCCAGATTGCTTTAGACACAGAAATATTTCTCGAATATCATACTGGAATTTGATATTAAGTACTTCTGAAACTTACAAGTAGAAGTAGATGATACAAATGTCGTGCTGGCTCTGATACACATGTGAACATTAAGAAGCCTAAGGTTGGAATTATTCCCTAATTCCGGTAATAATGATATTAAGTTATATATGTTCATGTTTTTTTGGCAAGTTGGAGGGTGTACAATTTCACTTATAGATTAAGCCATAAGAGTTGGAAAATGAAAATGATCAAAACTCGTGATCGAGGATTTATTAATTGACATTAAGTTTGGGCATATGTTTGTCTTACTTTTTATTTGAATATGGCGTTTGATGTTTATGTGAGTTTAGGCTTTGATATCCATGTTACCAAATCCAATGGTTGTAGCAAAAATAAGAAAAAAAAACATAATTTATGTTGTGTTTGGGTTTTAAAAGAGATCAACAACATTACAAAGGAGAATGTTGTAATAATTTTCAAGATATTTGATTTTACTTTTATATAAGTGAAAATATAACAAGTTATGGCGAGCCGTGAACTCCAACTATGCATTATTGTTGGAAACCCATGTTATTGTGAGTGCTAACAAAGTCTGACAATTTGATAGACCTAAACAAGGTCCATTGCTTACTAGGGTTCAAACTCGGATCATTATTATGATGACACTTGTTTCAACCATTAGCCACAACTTTAGGGATTGGTTGAAACAAACACCCTAGTTGAAGTTTAAATGCAAAATTACGAGACACAATAGACTAGGTTTTCAGGGGATTAACTCATTCATTTGGATGTGGATGTTTTATTCACGCTTTATTTTATTTAGTCTTAATATCCCTATAATCACTTTGTGTCAAGGGCTTGAAGGATTTATCATCTTGTTCACCACAATATTCTGTAAAAGTATTCTCATATGATCATTTTACCCTAGCTTCATTTGATTGCAAACAAGTTATTTTCAAGTTTATATGCTTATAAGTGTCGGGGACAAAGAAGCATACAATCAAGGATAATTTTAGGGGTGAAATTTAGCCCATGGACTATTTTTAGGGGGTTTCTCCAAAAAAGATTCACCATTTTGCAATTTTTGAAGCCCTGTTTCACCCAATTTCGATGAGGTAAACGTTTTTCACCCTAAAAATCGCCAATTTATTATATAAATGATATAAAATCCTTGTAAATTAAAATATTTTTTGAAAAATATCGTCAATCATTTTATAGTTGGAGTTTTAAGAATTGCTAAGATTCACCAACATTTATACACTTTTAAATAAGTATGGTTCGTTAAAATCATCCCTGCATACAATATAGCTTGGAAATAGTCGTAATGTAAAGATGACATGTCATGTCTTATAACCTTATGAATTTCATTAAATTCCATTAAAAATTGTATCGTTAAACACTTAGTTTTGATCAGTAGTAATGTAAATATGATATGTCATCTCTTATAGCCTCATGCCAAAGCTTGGAATTTTCATTAAATTCCATTAAAAATTGTATCATCCTAATAATGGTAAACACTCAGTTTTGACCATTTTATAGGTGCAACAAGGTTTTATTTTGGAAATGATGCAATGCTAACGCAAATGGGTATGATATTCATTATTGTTTATACAACTTTATATTGGGTTGTTAATTTGGTGAATAGGGTTTTGAGTAAAGAGTTTAGGTCTAAATTTCATCGGGGTGGAGTGTGATTTTGTGTATGTCTTGGTAAAATAATACTTTACTAATCCATAAATTTCCTTTAGTTAAAAAATTTATCCATATCGAATAAATCAAATTGGATAATTTAAATTTCCTTTAGTTAACAAATTTATCCACATCGAATAAATCGAATTGGATAATTTTTTGTATAGGATTGGGATTATGATATTGTGCAAGATTGAATGGGAATCATATTAATGGAGATGGTGTTGGATTTTTGTTTTCTTTTTTGTTGTTGTTTTAAGTGATATGTTTTGGTATCTGAATCCCTGAAATGAAGATGATGTTGGTAATAGCACATACTTACCAATTTTATTTAGTGGGTGGTGTGTGTTGGTTGGATGGGTAAACATATGTCTTTAGTATTTCCTTAAATGATGTAGTAAATGTGATTATGTGCCTTATGGAACATATAGTTCCCGAAACCATTTCCCAATTGTATCTTGGCTAGAGTTTACACTAAGCGGTATGTATCCTTAGATGGGTTAAGTTTGTGAGTTCCCTTCTATGGGTTCAAGTCTTGAACATGTAATTTCATTTTATATAATATAATATCATTTCTTTTAATCGAATTGCATAAAAGGAGGCATCCTATCATTTTCTTTTTAGTATTTTCCTTTGTTAGATTTTATTTCATTTTTTCCCATTTATATTTGAAATCATTTTAAATATTTGTGTCAATTTACTTTTTCACAAGGAAAGGAGTCAAGTATCGAATATACACCCCTTAGTGTATTAGAACACCAATAAATATTACCTCCATTTTTTAAAAATTCATTTTAATATGGACTCTGCACAGAAAAATGGTGTATGGTGTAAACTAATTGCCTTAGGCTATTAATACAATCCATGAGGGCGGGGATTAAGAATAATGAGCAAAATTTGTAACAAAATTAAAATCATTACATTTACAACAAAGCTTTGTCTTAATATTAACTGTGGTATTATGATAATTAATGGATATTATTGGTGCCCTGAAATTTTGGCCACCATTGCACTCACTTATAGTTTGGTAAGAAAATATTATATTTACAAAAAATGTTTTTCTTAATATTAATTGTAGCTTTATGATAATTAATGAGTATTATTGGTGCCCTGAAATTTTGGCCACCACTGCACTCACCTATAGTTTGGTAAGAAATCATTCTAGTTAATAGTGGAGCTTATTTTTGCTTTAAAAATAAAGAAAAGAATTCAATTGCCAAATTGCATGAATGGCATTCAATTCACTAAATCATTCCTTTTCCTTTCTTTATCACATAAACTTATATTTTCCTTTCCTTCTCACACAAGCTTGAATGATAACATTGTAAATCCATTAATAATCCAGCTAGTGCTACATGTGTCCATTATTCACTTACTAACTTGAGTTAATTTAATGGGTGACATCGTCAAATGAGCACACATAGGTCTTATGCCCAAGAAGAAACACATCATGTCTTATCATGTATTTTAAATGGAGGTAGCTACTACCTCATCAAAACATGGATGGTGTTACACTACGCAAAGAATTTGTGAATTTTGACCATAGTATACTTGTTTCTCTCGTAAGTTGCCTCACTATATAGATTAAATGATATACATGGATATGTTCTCCACATCTTTGTTCAATAAGATTACCATTGAATTCAACCATTGGTGTAAGATATTTCCATATAAACAGCGTGCCCATGTTTTCTCAAACTGCCCACATAGCATAGGTTTGGTTTATGGTGAAAGTCTACAATAATTCCCACATAGAGGGGAAATCAACACTGTACTCAAAACCATTGCTTCTAGAAACCATTGTAGTTCCAGCATATGCACTTTTACTAGTAATTATCCTATAGGGATTTGAAACCCAATAATTTTCTACCACATCCTAAATATATGTTATTTTGGGCTTGTGCAAACTACTTTAAAGAAAGGCTCTATGAAAAACCATTGTAAATCTCTAGTATCAAGCACTATAACTACTATGTAATTGTTTAGAATACATAACAACTCATTATTTACAGTACATAACAACTTACTATTGAATTTTTCAAGCACCCAACAATCCACTATTAAATTTTTCGAGTACACAAGAACCCACTATTAAATTTTTATACAACAACCCATTTCACTTATTATTTTGTGAATCTCAATTTTTTTTATATCAAGATATTATTTTATTTTTAATTGCCAAAGTTTTGCCTTCACTAATTTTTTTAAAGACAATACTACATGAGAAATGAAATAATATGAAGGTCTGAGATAACTTGCAGGTGCGTCTCAATCAATAGGTCACATGGCATTGAATCACTCAAGTTGTTAAATATTACCATAAGGGGATAAGCGTAAGAGGTAATCATTTTCATGTAGCGATTATTGAAACTATAAATTTAATATTATGGTTTCTTTTATTTCATTTTATATAGATTGTTGGTTGAGGTAGTGCAAAGGTAAACTTGAGTTGTATATACCATACATCTCACACACACATAAAAAAACCCATAATTTTGTGAAGCATGTTTTATATTTCATTGGTAACTATGAATATAACTTATATGTATTTTAATTGTGCCCATCTTATCTTCCACTAAGAATTTAAAATTTAATATAAAACATGAAATATCAATTTTATAAAATGGTAATTATATATAAATATATTGGAATAAACATGTATGGTTGAAACTATTTGACGTGCTTATACCAAACTTAGAAGCATTAACAAATTTGAGTTGATGAGACATGATTTGTCTCCTACTCTTTAAAAAAAAAAAAAAGGCAGTGGAAAGAAATAAAAAAAAACTCATTGTATAATATTTTACTTTTAAAACATGTTGTTTGACCTCCTAGGAAAATAAATCTCATACCTTTCTATGAAGAAGTAAAGCTACTACTTGCTACTTTCCACCAAGTCATTTTTCAACATATCTATAAAGAAGAACTCGAAGGCAGATAGGCTTTCAAAGAATGTACTTCACACAAGATTTGGTGTTTGGCATATGTGGGAGTTTTATGGGGATCAAATTGTGGAGCACAACTCAAGACTTTTCCTAGGGTAGATAATAGAACAGGTATTTTCAACAATTTTCTTTTTACCAAGAAGATAAATCTTCAATTATTTTAGACAAGATCTATATGTTACAGGATGTAATACTTTGTACAAGCATGTATGGATGGACACCCATATGTAGGTGAAGACATATTTTATTTTGTCATTAGATGCAAAACTTGTTTTTTCGGACAACCCTAGAAAGTTTCTTTTTTTGTAGTCGTATCTGTCCATTTTGGAGAGTCAATAAACTTATGATCTATCTTGTAAGTAAGACCCATGGGCCTCGACAAATGTGATTTTATAAAAATAACAAACTACAATCTTTTTTTGAGGA
>LPNX010000456.1:0-22436 GCA_001517045.1 Pseudotsuga menziesii | reverse complement strand
TATGTATATGTATATACATATACATATACATATACATATACATATACATATACATATACATACATACATACATACATACATATATATATATATATATATACATATACATACATACATACATATACATACATACATACATACATACATACATACATATATATATATATATATACAAACTAGTGTTTGAATATATGGATGCAAGTAGGGTATGCATACCCCTGTAAACTTTAGTAGTCAAATCATTGTGTGGAGGATGTTTTTTGTCCCACAAACAAAGGGTTTAATACAACAACTTGATTTATTGCATGGTTGTCACCTTAAAATTAGATTCTGCGCGTGTGTGTGGTGGTTTGACTATATATATATATATAAGTGTGGTGGTTTGAATAATTATAATGGGATTTTTATAATTGAAAGTTGTTTAAATATATTTAATATTATTGATATGGTTATATTATTATATAGTTTAGATGGTTTGATAATTGCTAAAAAGGGTAATGTATAGTTAAAATAAAAATAAATAACGTTGGTAAAGAATAATAGTATGTGAAATGTGAAAATAATAGCGAGAAACTATAATGACTACTATTGGCAAACTTCTCAAACCATTACTTGTCGAACCAGGGTTAGTTTTTTATTTCAAGTTATCATGCATTGTGTATGCAAGCTACAAATTCTGATCATTCATTGGCTTTTCTGATATATGATGCAGTACTATGGATAACTAATAAAATATTTGAACCAAATCAAATAATTGAAAACACTCTTTAACTATTCAATTTTATTAAAATCTTGAATTGATGCTATTCATACCATTCGTGAATTCCACACCCAAATGACTAAACCAAAATGATACATGTTCGTGGGAATGGGCCCTCCTCCTATTAACTGAGTATCAAAGGTACTTACAATAACTATCTAATCAATAAAAAAATGCACATATGAGATTGCCTTAGGATATGAAAGTCTTTGGTATTAATTAAAACAAGAATACAACATAGGTCCAGTTAATCAAAATAGGAGTCGATGCTTTTATTGATAGTAGAAACCTGTTTTATACAACAACAAAAAAAATTACCATATGCTTGAGACATGGTATAATTAGGTTGTGAATCCATCATTTGATATGTTTCAACTATTGAATCCAAAAACACATAGAAGTTCCATCTTTGCCACATCAAACATTGGGCACGGTTACACAGTTGGACCTCTATGATGTACATCCTATTATTGAAAACTATTATGAGTGAACAAATGTTGGTCGTTAAATTTTTTCAACAAACCGCATGGAATATGTTTCTCAATGGTTGGTAGTTACCCGCAACAACTCATTTTCAGCTCCCGCAACATATGCTTGTTCTGCAGCTTCTGCAACAAATATTTGTTTTACAACTTCTACAGAAAAACCTATAGTTGAAATATGCAACCACTCATGATGATAGTCAAACAATATATATTTATTCTACTTATACATTCAAATGTTCAATAAAGTATGGGGAATGTAGCTATGAGTACCTAGGGCCATAACTCAACTTATTCCATTAAAAGGCCTTTTTTTGTGGGTAAAGGATAAGCAAAATGAGGCAAAGATTGAGAAAAGGAGTAACAAAATAATGACATATATGAGGCTCAACAACTACTGAGAGGAGAAGTTTCCAAAGAGGTGTTGAAGGCAATGTCAAAATGTTATATGGATTATTTAAAGAAAATTGTTGAAAAATTGATATTTCTAATTTTCTTTTTAATAATAAAATAAATATATTTGAAGATGGACATATTTAATTAATCAATTTTTTTTTGTAGAATGTAGACTTAATTGCCCTGAGACCCATTGAATTAAAATGGCACCTTAATCTTAAAAGAGGGTATGTTGGATCTTTTACAACAAGGGTATGGGAGGATCATGACTTGGGTAAACAGCTGTGATAAATAATACGAGTGGATGGAATAAAATGTATGTACCAATGTGTATCTCTTTGGAGATAATAAGCTATTGGATCTATTAAAGGAAAAACATTAGAGAACTTCTTATGCAAGTGAAGCTTAAAGCTTAATAGTATTCATGATCCCAATAGGATGTTATACCCTTGATCTTCATAGAGATATCACCTTGAATAGATGAAGAAAATGTATAAGCAAAGGAATTAGAGCAGTTCCTAAGCAAGTGCAACTTAAACCTTAATGGTATTCATGAGTCCAAGAGGATGTTATACCCTTGAACTTTCTAGCGAGATCACCTCAGATTCCATGGTAGATTAAATCATGTATGCTTGGAATAAATAAGTTACCAAGCAATATGTACTTCACCATGAGGACAACCTATGATTGAACCGACAAAGAGAGAAGCTTCATAGAGAAATCATATGACTATAAGAGGTACCTATGATGATATGGTGGGTTGAGCTTTTATTTATGATGTTCCACTTTGACCCTTTGGGGTGAGATTGACAGGTTTTCGTTTGATCTCTTTACAATGATTAGTTTTAATGGATTTGAATATATTGCTTATCCTATTTGATTGCAAGGTTTTATGATCTATCTTATGCCTTTAAGAGAAATTACTTTTGAAAACTCGTTGATTTCTTATATATTGCCTTGAACTATCAACTCACTACATTAATGATAAATAAATAATTGACTTTGACAAAAGAGCATATAACAGCTCCTTGTTTACTCAATGCATTCATGGTGTTAAGTCATAATTAAGCATGGTGAGTTATTCTCTCTATCTCTTCCTTTACTTTCCTTCTACTTAATGTTCCTAACGTTTAATAGTTAAAGATTATATTGCAATACGGTGAATAAACAAAGCACTAGAAGGTCAATCCATTACTTAAACAAAACTACGAAAATATGCAAGTAAAAGAAGAAAACATTGTTATCTTAATGAAAACCCCATTATTTATTTGATATTCCTTAGTGGGAACCCCATATATTTTGGACTTGACACTAATCGACGTGGCATCTTCCAAGGCACCCTGTGTGACGTCTGACATGGCATGTGGATCTGAAACTCTAGTTATTATTTGACTAAGTATGACCAAAATTTAATTGCGAGCAGAAGGTTCCATGCCACGTACGGCTTCATACCTTTTATAGGGAGGCTTGAGTATATAAACCCTTTACAATGAATTCCTATAGTGCGTGTGGTGTAAACATTTCACCTAAAAAACAATGATCGGATTTACCCTTGAGGCCCATCCTACAACTGTTGACTCGTGAGAATAAAATGAGGATTTTATGGAAGAAACCTTAAATTTAATTGTGAAATTCCACTAGGTTTGCATTACGAAATTTATGGGAATTTATAACTATTCATTTCGTAAAGTTTGTTGCCTTATGCATTCAATGATTGATTTCATGAATTTGATTAATTTTTACAACTTATTAATAAAGTTTGTTGCCTTATGCATTCAATGATTGATTTCATGAATTTGATTAATTTTTACAACTTATTAATTTTTACAACTTATTAATAAAGTTTGTTGCCTTATGCATTCAATGATTTGATTTCATGAATTTGATTAATTTGATTAATTTTTACAACTTATGGGAATTTATAACTATTCATTTCGTAAAGTTTGTTGCCTTTTCACTCTCCTCTGTGGTGGTTTTTCTATCTATCTATGTACATATGTTCAAGGGAGGGATAAACACCTGAAAAGTAACCCAGCCAGATAGAAATAAATAGCCCACAAACACCATTATGGCCCCGAACATCCATGTGCTGAGTATATGCCCATTAGGCTTTGCGAGGACTACAGGACCCTTTTAGAAGATCATAATCATTGCACCACCAACTCATTCAAGGTTTATATCTTTCCTTAATTGGCCAACTCAAAATAAAAACATAATGTTGTAACCTGCTTTGACTTGTCATAACCTGCTTGAAGCAGCAAATTTAGTGAAAATAGTGCATCATCTTCGCATTCTTTTCCATCAAGAACAAAAATCACAGCTTTTCGTAGTGCCCCGACATGCATGCTCAAAAGGGATGTCAATATTTTCAGCAAAACGCTTGATTTCCCATCCTTCAATACACAAAAAAATAACTGCTCACAAAGTGTGAGTAATGAAGTATCTTTAGATATCTGCTCTATCCAAAATGTGTCCTCTCTTGAAGAACTTTGTGTTCTACAATACCCCAGTTCTGAACCCCACTAATGTCAATCAGTTGCTGAAAGAGATCAGCCATTCCATGCTCTTCTGTGACTCCCTCATTCACATTTATAACACTTTGTACCACATGATATACCCATGATTCTAAATAGCCTGTTCCTGTGGGAAGCTGAAAAGTTCCTCCTTGTGTAATCTGTATTAACTTATTTCTTATATTGAACATCAACCAGGATGGGAAGGTTGTAGAGTGGAGAATCATGTGCCAAAGAATCAACATCAGTCTTGAAATTAGCAAAGACCAGCAAACCAATTGTGTGCTATTAAGTTCCACTGGAGGACAACTTACATTGCTGAGGGTAGAAAAAATATTCTTTGCCATTTGTTTCTATTTTTCTTTATGCTGTTTCTTTTTTAAACTTCTATAGACTTCAAATTAAATTGATTTATGTTGCTTTTTTCCTTTAAGCTTTTCTTGCTTTTTTCCTTTAAACTTTTCTTACTTTAAGGATTGATGGGTTAATGTTTTTTCTCTTTAAGCTTTTCTCGCTTTTAAAGATTGATGACAAGCGGCAATCACAATCTTCTTTTAAAACGACCATTCGCAGCATCCTTTGCTTGGGCGTAACTTCTCCATTGCATTGTAACTACTAGAGCAAGAGCGTCAAGCATTTCCGCTTCAGGCATTCTCCATTATATTGTCTTTTTCTGGCATTTCCGCATTCTGCAATTACGGGCATTTCCGCTTCTGCAATTTCTGGAATTTTCGCAACGTCTCCCCTTTCCATGGCTCCATGACCATGAAAATTTTGATGGGCCCTCTTTTCATTTCGTTTATATTGATGTTTAGGGTTTTATTTTGTTTATATGGATCGGATGAAGGTGTATGTGATGTAGAGTATGCAATGGTTTGATGCCAGCAGCAGGATTTGTTTGCTCTGCTCTGCCATATGAGAGGAGGTTCGATTGCTTTGGCAGACAGAAGATTTGATTGCTCTGCTCTGCAATATGTAAATTGTATCAAGTAATGTAGTATTTTTAATTCAAATCACTTAATATGGTCTTCAATTTTTATGGTAAGAAAAGATCAGTTAATTATTCTTGAAATGTGCAGGTGGGTCTGCATTGAGTGTCCAAATCTATATACTCGTTTTTGGAGGTTAGCTAAGCTGGATGATCATCAATCATTATCAAAATTCTACAGAGAAATATGCATGCAAAATGTATGCCAAGGATAAGGGTATCTAATCTCACCAATAGTTATTATAGCTACTATTACTTTAAAGTATATATTATCTCCATACTTTGTAACCTCTAATAGGTGTTCTTGAGATATTTTCCATCTGATACGTCCTCTGTCCTCTCCGCATTAAAGGTACATTCTCTCTGGGTTTGTAGGTTCATTTTTAATGTATTCATCAGCAAAGTTTACAACACCCCTTCCTGCTTTATTTTTCTGATTCTTTGTTAACTCCCAACTTCTTTTTCTGATTCTTTAACCCGCCCTAAGGAGTTAAGAATTTAGGGGAAAAATTTACTTAGTATTGTAAGTGGGAAGCAGCGGCAGAGTACCGTATTTCCTTGGATCTTTGTTAGGATCTTTGTCAGGGTCGATGATTATCAAAAACAGTTCAATCTTTCCGAAAACATAAAAAAAAACATAAAAACAAATTTCTTCACCATATGCAAAGGTGCACCCCTGCAGTCAAATTATTTTAAGTGTAATCTCATCTATGGATGCCTCCATTCAGTGATGTGCACTATTCATAACCTTTAATTGGACACATCTCCAATGGATGGATGGAAGCTTTAGAGTTGAGTCAAGAAGTACCTTTTGCTTGCCCTTGATTTTCTCTTTAATTGCACACATCTCCAATGGATCGATGGAATCTTTGGTGTTGATATCAACTAGTACCTTTTGCTGGCCCTTGATTTTGTCTCTAGATGAGAGGGAAAATTAACGAGCCTCCAAGCCTTAGAGTTGATGTCTTCTGGTACCTTTTTTTGTCTGTTGATTTTCTCTTTAGATGACAATGAAAATTAACAAACCTAGTTTGCAGGTTTTGATAATGACAGCTGGTTTTACCCAACTTTTGGTCAAATCAAGAGACAGTATACAAGTATGCAACTCATTGTTTATGAATTATTATACCTTATTCTAAACTATTAATTGAAGTAGGTAGAAAATATTATAAATAATTATAATGAATAGATTTGATTCACAAAATAGTCACAACATGCACCTATGAATCCTTTGTTTCAGACGGTTGACCAAAGCTTTGGACAACCAAGACTGCTTCCCAACTAAGGCTTTCAGATGGTGGAAGGAGCCACGACAAAGTTTTCAGCAGAAAAAATAGGTTTTTTAACTTTGATAGGTGCATATGATAGTACCTTTGATTATTGATTACTACAATTTAACCCCACAGTGTAGTCCATATTTGATTTGCATACAAGCATCTTCATTTACTGGTAAAGCAAAATTGCTTTCCAATATCTTGTTTCACGGGCACTGGTGCAACTAGATAGTGTGCATGATTTACTCCCCCCAATCATATGTTAATCGTTATTTTCCTTGAAGTCATCCTTACCCACCTTGATCTCTTGATAAAAATCTTGCTTAGCGCTAACCACATCACACTGGATAGGGGGCACATGGGTGGCTCGTTGATTCCTTAGTTGCACGCGTGCAACCCATACTCCCTACTAACTGCATGTGGCATCCTCTTCTACCATCCCAAACCTACGGATACCCAAACCCCTAATCTACTTGAACTTCCTTCGAATCAATCAATAGCTTAACACCAAACTCCAAATTCAACACAGGCACAAGACGGTTCTGGTGAGGTTGGGAACCACCAACACAAAATAACTATGTAGGACAAATTGATTTCATATGTCATTCCCAAGTACCCACAACCACACCACAAGCCCACATGATAGCACCATTACAAACGCCATGAGCAACTTCCTTTCCACGTTCATCATCTCAACAATACACAGTACCTTTCTTCTCCCTCCAACACTCTTCCAATACCTTCTCGAACTAAAACCACATTTACTAAAAATTACTATATCTCCCACATAGGCCCGTTGAATCCACATAAACATAATGTCAACTCGAACTCTTTAGAAGGCAAGTTGTTGCATTCAAGTATTGAAATTGTTTAACACAAAATGAATTTTAAATTATTATTGTTTTTAAATTGAATGTGAAATTGTTTGATTATTTAATATATTTGTATAACTTGTGTCAATTGATTGTAGAGTGTAATTTTACTTTATCTATGTAATTGTTTTTTACCTTGCAATTCTCTACTTATAATTCAAAGTTTAGCTAGTGCTAGAATGTCTTATAATAGAAACTATTTAATTCTATCTTGATTTCTAGGGTTGGATGTGAGTAATGATGCACCTTGAGAAGGCAAGTTTTAAGAAAATTGAGTAGCAGATGAAATCCTTAAAAAAACCGAGATAGCAGATCAATAGAGACATTCCCTATCTTCTTGTGATTGATAATTTGGATATTGAAAGAGATTGGTGGGAAAATATAGATCTTTTGCAACTTCTTCCACGTTTTGGGGGAACAACACATGTGATGATTTTTATTAGATTCTCAAGTGTGATGAATTTAGATTTAGTGAGGCTATCATACCATACCTAAAATCCAAATTTATGGCCTTTTTTGATACCCCTAGAAACAAGCGATAGGAAAAAAATGATTTGAAGTATGAAGCATTATAATTGGCCATAAACAAGACATACCAACCAACCACTCTTTAAATGTGCAAAAGTAAAGAAGCAAGTCAAATTCCAAAACTTTCCCCTATAATCATTTGAACATGAATGACTAGTTACAATTAATGTAGCAAAATGCACTATTTTGCTAAGAATTTCAATGATTTAAATAGAAAGTCAATGGTGAAAAGTGATTACTAATGATATATTTCAGGTCTTAAAGATTGATTACTTCATCATTACAAATGAAATTTTGATTTTACATGGGTGTGGTACTATATATCTGATTCACATTTATAGTAAAGCAATATTTATTCTATTAAAAAGCTATAATATATTATCTATAGCAAATAGTAAATGATAAGGATGGCAATACCATGAAGGAACAAATGGACCGAAAAAGGTAGGTAGACATAATTACAACTATTATTGCAATGACTAATAACTAATGCAAGTAATTTTCAAATGTTTCCTCAAAGGAGGATGTTTCTCTAAATACTATCATACTTTGAAAAATATAATTTCCCTCACACACTCGAGATTAATTAAGCCTATAACTTACTTTATCTTTAAATAAGATTTAAAAATAACATTTCAAAAGTTAAATTTGTTTTTATCAATCAAGTTACTTGAATCTATCAAAGAGGGATCTAATTTCTTAAGATGTAATTTTTTTTATTTTTTTTTGTAGAGCAAAGCATTACAATGTCATTCTTTAATACGGTCATTGCAAGACTATTCTTTAGGGTTTCAATGATCAAATCCCCAATTGACTAAATCCATATCCATAATTAAACTAGGTTTCAATAATTGAAAAAGATAAAGGTAAAAAGTGATTTATTTTCTTAACACATAACTATTCAAGCTAGCATCAGTCTCTACAACGAGCTTGAAATAAATCTCAAAGAAACTATTATATAAGGTTTATGAACCAGCTTAAAAATATTCAATACATCCAAGAAGTAATACTAATTAAAGACATAAACATAATAAATGACATAAGTTAAACAAAAACATTCATTTACGATATATGAAATAGAAGAAAACAAATTTATATATACCAGGTAACATTGGTTTAACATACCAGTAATAATCACCAAGCCAATATAAATAGAATAATAACTATAATTTGCTGACAAACATTTTACAAACAAGCACAAAACAAGCACAAATAACTGTAATTTCATTACCATGTAGGACATTCACACATTCTTATGCTTAGTGTACAAACAACCGATTTCTTCTACTTGCCACATTTTCCCTTTAAATAACATTACAAAGTATTATAACAAAACAATATTTCCAACATGTAGGGCTCCAGGATCAAAAAGTTTAATTTTGACCAAGGACGGAACATCACTTGGCATCTAACTCCATCAATAAATCAATGTCCTCAGATTTAGCCTTTTCAAAATGAATTTGTGCCCTCAAAACCTCGGATGCAATCTATGTCTTGTTCAGTGTTTTTCGTTTACCAACATAAACCTCTATCTTAACCATCGCAAAATAAGGTTTCTCAATCCAACTCGAAATATGTTCCACGTTAATATGAGTGAAACCCTCAATTATCTTCTTGGAAACAACAAATGATTGTTTAACTTCATCTAATTTTAGCTTGAGTGTATATGCTTCTTCAATCGCTTATAACATAGGCAACCCTAAAAAATTGAATAAAACATCTAAATCTTTCCACCTACGGTTGCATGCTTCTTGGCCATCTTCGATGATGCTTTGTACTGCATCACAAAGGCTTCCCCAGGTTTCAAATATCACTTCAACCTTTTTAACCTGAAATTTATACATTATTGGAATATCCTTTGCTTTGTCTCTCATATGTATTTTCCAGCCAGTCACATTTTCCAATGCCTTGATTGCCACAGCTTTCCGAGTATCATGATCCTTGAGAATATGTGACTGTTCTTCAAATGTTTTGTACAGTTCTTGTATTTCACACAACATTGTATATAGGCTAGTCATGCATTGATGATACTGCTCATTTACCCTACAAGCCAATTATTTAAATTCTTCAACTATTAGTGTTGAAGATGATGAGGCAGCTGAAGATATTTTTAATTGTTTTAATTGGTTCTCTAGGGTATAATTCTGATCATCTTGCTGAAGATATAGATCCTCTTCTTGATCTCTACACAATGTATTCTTTCTTGGCTATGTGGAGAAGACCAAAGACAAGCGGCTTCAATGCCAACTTACAAGCAGTCTTAGATATCCTACTCTTAATAGACTGAAGTTACACCTCCATATTTGATTCACAATGAAGGGAAGCCATGGAAATAATAAAAATGAAAAAGGAATGTTATAGCGTTTTTTCCATTAACAACATAAAATCCCCTATTTTTCTAGTACTGTTCTGGAATACACATCATTGGCAAGCAAATCATACTCAATTAGTGTATACAAATTTACCTCTAAAGGAAAATGGAGCTTTCTATGAAATTATTCCATTGGGAAAGTCAGAGCCTTCAATAGAGCTTTTGGATGCCCTTTATTTTTCTATTATACTATTTACTAGCTCGTCACGACCTCCACTCTCTTCTAGTTCCTGTGACACTAAAAAAAATCAATAAACTATGTATATATCTTCACGCGTGAATCCAACCATGTATGAAATACACTCTTACAAACAATTACAAGGGAAGAAACAAAATCACTTTTGAGTCACCATTAAACTTGTCTACTTATGAAGTTGCAGTTGCATTTAAACAAATCTACATGAGATTTACTACAAAAATATATATATATAGAAGTCAGAGATACATTAATAGAAGTATAAAGCAATAATAAGGAGTCTAGGAACAAAGTTGATGTGTAGCAACTACTTTCAGAAGATACAGAACATCAGCAATAAGCCCAACAGGAAATCCGCGATGAATAAACCCACTGTGGACAAACATATATGCCATCCATAAAACAATAATACCAAGCCCTTGAAGAATTTTTCAAAATGCATGGTAAATTTTAATAATAGTGTGACACATAGTGCTATTGAAGATCACCTTGACTTAGTTGCTAATTCATAATTGGTTTAAAGTTATAGTGATCATAACATTCTTTAAATAGTACTTAGCATTTACAAATTAAGCGAATTTTCATGATAGTAACAGAGAAAGTGAGGCCAGTCCAAATCCAATACCAACAACTCATGTAAATAACTTGCACATACCGTGGCTCCCAATGCTAATGAAAATGTATTGAATATCTCCTTGTAGGAAAATTGTGCACCCTGCTTTCAAATTCCATCAGAGAACAAGCAAGGAATTCTTGAACAAGTCTTTCCATCGACGCATGCATCCATCAATTGTGAGTTCTTTTGTTTCACCTTCCACCGATCACAAAAAAACCCTCTTCTATGAACACTTCGCATTGTCAACAAGATTTGGACCCATGCAATGCAAAGAAATTTGCGGAACACGAAAATTAAACCCAAGTTAAAAGCCTTATACCGAGCACCAAGCGTCAAACATGTGGCATCTTTTAATTCATGGGAGGGACGACGACAACATACAATGTTTTTCAAAACACCCTCCAAAGAAAGAACGATGTAATTAAGTTGTTAATATGAATGCTTGTCAATTCGATTGAGCTGAGAAGGATTCTAGCTCTTTTGACCTGAGGTTAAAATTGACGTTCGTATGGATGTTTTTGGCTTTTTTCCATGTCAAATACACCTAGACTTGAAATCATTTTTTCCATGTCAAATACACCTAGACATGAAATAATTACGTCAACCAGTCATAAGTGAAGTGAAATAGGACATTGGTACCATTTGATATTTGTATGGATTATTAAAAAAACTATGAAAAAGTTTGCTTTAGGTATGCTTTGATAAATGGATTAAAAAAACCGTTACAGGTGGGTTGAAAAAGCCATAAAAGCAATACAAAATCTTTGATAAGTGAAGTGAAATAGGACATTAGTACCATTTGAGATTTGTGTGGATTATTAAAATAACCATAAAAATATTTGCTTTACATGTACTTTGATAAAAGGATTAAAAAAAACATTTCAAGTGGATTGAAAAAGCCATAAAAACAATAAAAAACTTTGATAAGTGAAGTGAAAAAGTCATTCATTAATTAATAGCTTATCATTGATAAGTTATGGCTCATGATTCAAAATTGGATAGTTTTCCATTTCTATGTAGGAGGAGGAAAGACGTGACATACTATATATATGTGTTCAATTTGTATTGGAGTGTTTGGTTACCTCTTTTTGTCATTTGCAGGCTCTGTTTTTAGAGTCTTTGTTAAAGGAAGCACTTCCTGTTGGTCTCTGTGTTGTTCTATCTGTGTGTATTATGTCATGTGTTTGCAGTGTGTCTTCTGTATTGCTGCCGCTTTTTGACAAAGGAGGTTAGCTTTTCTGAATTTAAATTTGAATTTTAAAGCTGTGACTAAGAATGCTCGAGAGCTTTAACAGATGATGTGGAGGTGTAAAAGAGGGCCGCATCTGCAATAGAGGTCTGCATCTGTGCTGCATCTGTAATACAAGTATGTCTTATTTATTTCTTTTTTCCTAAAATGTGAATTAAAATTCAATATTAGATTCAATTTTAAAGAAACAAGCATATCCGCATCTGTGCTGCATCTATAATACAAGTATGTCTTATTTATTTGTTTTTTCTTAAAATGTGAATTAAAATTTATGATTGGATTCAATTTTAAAGAAACATTATGACATTGTTAGAATAGAAATAGAAATTTCAGGTTGAATTCGTGAATTATGTGAAAATAAATAAAGAAATTGAGGGAGGACAATGGCTCCATGCTAAGCCAAACCTGGTTATTATTGCATGAGGACAGTGGCTCCCTTGATCGATTGATTAATTGAATGCTTCTTGATTGACTGAATTCTTTCAGCTTCAATGTCACTGGTTCGATCACACAGTAGTTCTCCCAGAGGGTTACGGTACTCCGCTATCTGCCACTTGTATAGATCACGCACCTAATTAAGCGGCCTAGCCAGTTGCCTTGTCGACTGTGTTTTGGGATGAAAATGATTATGAGTGAACCCTCTGTCCTCACTTTCCCTCAAGGCCATATTAGCGATACTCTGAATATTTTATTTTCATCGGGATCAACTCAGTCATATAATTATTTCAATTCCAACAATCTCGCTCGCTAGCTCTCTGCGATCTGTTTTATTCATATAATTGCTAGTCCATTTCACTTAATTCTGAAGGAAAGAAGTTCTATGAAAGCTAAGGTAAAAAAGGAAACTCGTCAGACTCATCAGGAACGTATTAATTGGAATACCAGCAGTCTGGTGTATGTGTTGTTGAATAATCCTTCAGGATTACATTGTAAATAATATTTTAGTTATTAGTTAGTAAAATCTAGTTAATAATCTCATTATCTAACTGTAGATAATGGTTTTGATCTCCTGTATATGTAACGCTCATTCACGTAATAAAATATTGATTTGTTGAGGTTCTTCACAGCCTGTGTCAGTGGTATCAGAGCAAAGGTAGCAAAGCATTGGTGAGAAAGACTTGGTGAGAAAGAAGGAGCCCATGAAGGAGGAGCCAGCAAAGGAGCTATCACCAAGAAAGGAAGAAAGAAGAGTTGCTTAGTAAAGATTGTGCAAGAAAGACAAATACTGCACATTAAGAGGAGACTGCACGTAAATTGTTTCGGTAATTCTTTTAAAGAATTATTTTCTTTTTTTTTTTAAAGAAAAAGAAAAAGGAAGAGAGCCACTATATATATTTGTGTGCAATGGTTTCTTTAAATTAATTATCAAATCAATGGGGAGTTCTTTTTTTCAAAAAATAAAAGTTTTTTAAATAGCCATTTATATTTGAGTGCAAGGTTTTTTTAAATTGAAATATTAAACCTTTCAGGAAATCTTTTTAGAAGATAAAAAGATTTTAAAGAACATTGGCTAAAAGGAAAAGAATATATCAGACTATATTTTGTACACAAAAATTTACTACACAGTAAATTTCAATGAATTCTTTAATTTCAATTGTTGGAGTTATTTTATCTGGAAAATAAAATTATCAGGAATGGTTTCGTAAAGTTAAAAATACCCTTATTTTTAATGATACGTGGAATGGAATTTGTGAAAATGAGAATTTAGAAGATAAGAAAGATGGAGAAGCAATAAATGAAGTGGATAAAAGTGCACCGGTGCCACCTACTAATGCCAAAGAGTTAGCATTATGGAAAAGCAAGGACAAGAAGGCTTATGCAAGAAAGCTTGGTCTTGTTCACTCAGATTTATGTGGGCCCATGCACGTTCCATCAGCAAATGGTAACAAATATATCATGACTTTCATTGATGACTTTACGAGGATGTCTTGGGTTTATTTATTAAAAGCAAAATCTCAAGCTTTTGATACATTCGAAATTTTCACTTATGGATTAAAAATGAATCTCAACTTACTATTGGAACCCTTCGAACTGATAACGGTGGTGAATATACATCTCAAGAGTTTGAAAAATATTTGCAGGAGAATGGTATTAAACATCAAACAACTGATCCTTATAATCCACAGCAAAATGGTGTGGTAGAACGTATCAATAGGACACTCTTAAATATGGTAAGATCAATGATGTTTTTTAAAAATGTCAAGTTAATGTTTTGGGGAGAGGCAGTTCTTTGTGCTATCTACATTAAGAATAGATGTCCTTCTGCTGCACTACAAAACAAAACACCTTATGAAATGTGGCATGATCATCTTCCAGCTGTCAAGCATTTTAGAATTTTCGGTTCCACATGTTATGCTTTGATTCCTGAGCAACAAAGACATAAATTGGGAGCAAGAAGTCGGAAGTGTATTTTTTTGGGATATTCTAATACTTCTAAAGCTTATAGGTTGTATGATGAAGATAAAATGAAGTTTATTATTTCTAGAGATGTTATATTTCTTGAGTTAGAGAAAGATGCACTCACTATTGATAAACAACTTGCTCAGCTTGATAGATTTCATTCTAAAAAAATCTATCATGAAATGGATAATGAACTTCCAAACCTTGAAGGGAGGATTCCTGTTCTAAGTCAAGATCAAGTTTTGGAATTTCCTTCTAATGCACAAGTTGATGAAACACAAGTTGATGATTCTAATGCACAAGTTGATGAAACAGAAGATGAGACAGTTGATGATATTGTTAATGGAATGGATAAACTAAGTATCATGGATAATGTAGAACCTGCTCTTAAAGAAGAAACAGAGCAAACAATACAACAAGAAGAAGTTCGTAGATCAATAGGGACTAAGACATTTCCTAAAAGGTATGATGATTTTGTAACATTAGATTGTGAATTAAACTTTCATACATTTGATGAACCTGCATCTTTTCAAGAAGCAGTAAATAGTGATGTATGGAAAAGTGCCATGCAAAGAGAGTATGATGCTCTCATAAAAAATGGAACTTGGAGGTTGGTGAACCCTCCAATTGGAACCAAATGGATTGGATGCGGGTGGATATATAAAAATAAGTATAAAGCAGATGGTTCACTTGAAAAACACAAAGTGAGACTTGTAGCAAAAGGGTATGCACAAAAAGAAGGTGTTGATTACATAGAAACATTTGCTCCTACAGCTGAATGGGCCACCATTCGAACTTTGTTTTCATTAGCAGCACAAAAAGGATGGAAGATACATCACATGGATGTTAAAACCACATTTTTGAATGGAGACTTAAAAGAAGATGTGTATATGGATCAGCCTGAAGGCTCTGCTATCAAAGGCCAAGAACATAAGGTATGCAAATTAGTCAAATCTTTATATGGTTTAAGGCAAGCACCCCGAGCTTGGTATGAAAAGTTAATTGAGCATCTTCTCAAATTGAATTATAAGCACTTCAATCTAGATGATGCAACTTTATTTGTCAAGAAAGCTGGAAGATCAGTTGTATATCTAGTTGTCTATGTGGATGATTTGCTTATCATAGGAAATAATGACGATTATATAGTATCTATCAAAAGAGAGTTGAAAAAGGCTTTTGATATAACAGATTTGGGATTATTACATTATTATTTAGGAATTGAAGTAGATCAAAAACCAAAGCACATTTTCATTTCTCAGAAAAAATATATTGGAGAGTTATTAAACAAATTTGGTATGCAGGATTGTAATCCTGTTTCAACACCAATGGAGCAGAATCTAAAACTTACTTCAAATGAAGGTAGCACATTTGAAGATCCAACAAAGTACAGGCAGCTTGTTGGAAGTTTAAATTATCTTACTACTACTTGTCCTGACATAACTTTTGTTGTAGGAATACTTTCCAGGTTTATGCATCATCCCTGTGAAGGTCATTGGAATGCAGCAAAGCGAGTGCTCAAATATTTAAAAGGCACTCAAATTTATGGCATAAAATATTCTAAAGTTTCAAACTTTCATCTCACTGGTTATTCAGATTCTGATTTTGATGGAGATAAAGAGCATGGGGTCTCTACTTCAGGTTATTTGATGAACATTGGATCAGCAACTATCACATGGAGATCATGAAAGAAATCTGCTCCTGCTGATTCTATAACTGAAGATGAATATGTTGGAGCAGCTCAAGCCACAAAAGAAATCATTTGGCTTCGTAAAATACTTGAACACTTATAGGGGAAACAACTGACTTCAACGCCTCTCTTTGTTGACAACACTTCTGCAATTCAATTGGCCCAGAATCCAAAATTCCATGATCGAACCAAACATATCAACACCAAATATCACTTGATTCAACATCATGTTGAGGCCAAAACCATTCATCTGACATATTGTCTTACTTTAGAGCAAATTGCAGATATCTTTACTAAAGCATTGGGCCGTGAAAAGTTTGAAAAATTTAGAATGCAGCTTGGCATGTCAGATGTCCCTTCGGATTAAGGGGGGAATGTTGAATAATCCTTTGGGATTACATTGTAAATAATATTTCAGTTATTAGTTAGTAAAATCTAGTTAATAATCTCGTTATCTAACTGTAGATAACGTTTTTGATCTCCTTTATATGTAACACTCATTCACGTAATAAAATATTGATTTGCTGAGGTTATTCACAGCCTATGTCATGTGTTACTCTTAAATCAAGTCACTGGGCATTTTGCTATTTGTTCATTCCTTACGATTTTTTAGGATCGGATTTCTTGGGTTCTATACCATGGAGTCTATGGACAGATTTGGTGTGCCTTTGGCATTGAGTATATAATAGGCTAATACATTGGACTTGATCCTAGGGGCTATATCTTCAAGTTTTTAGGAATCCTTTTTACGTGGTAACCATTCCACTCATTAGCTAGTTCGAACTGATCGAGACATTTTGGGGTTTCTGCAGAATTCCTTCGTGGGTTTTCAATTGCTGAATCTGGGTTTGATGGGGTCGAATCAGAGAAGAAATTCCTTCTTGGGTTTTCAACTTCTGAATCTGGGTTTGGTGGGGTCGAATCAGAGAAGAAATTCCTTCTTGGGTTTTCAATTTCTGAATCTGTGTTTGATGGGGAAAGTGTTTTCGTGAGGTTGAACCAGAGACAAAATTGTTGCTCCCTGCCAATGAGATTCGACCCATCTCCCTTCCCGTTCCCACAGACGTTGGTCTGGAGTTTGTAAGGCACCTCGGAAATTGTTCCCAGAAACTCTCTGGTATCTCATGGTTAGGCTTTAACACATTCCATTGATCTTTGTCTGATGCCGATCCTGGTACACAACCGACTTCCTTCCATAGTCTCTGGTGGGAGGAGATACCGGCTTCACTTTCTTTCCATTGAGATAGTAGTTAGGTCCTTAAACAGAGAGAAAATTGATTTAATGTAATTGTTTGAATGTTAAGTAACAAATATCTAAATTCATCTAAGTATTCTCGGGAATCATATGGCCATTTATGTATAGAACGATTCGCTTTGGGACCAAAGAATTGAATGCGTAGTTACATAGAATGAAGTAATGATTCTTGTAGTGATTCTTGGATGAGGAAAACATCAAGGAATTGGTGTGCATTTGTATTCTACCTTTTTCCTTTTCCTTTGCCTTTTTTGTCTATGTAAAATTGATGAAAAATGCAGTGATTTTGGTGTGAACTTGGCCTTCAGGCTTGAGCAAAAGTTAGGATTCGTATGGCTTATTTTATAGAGCAGTGTGAACTCGACTTTCAGGCTTGAGCAAAAGTTAGGGTTCTTTTTGAATAATTAGTATCTTGAGGATAAGGCTCAGGCTGGGAATGGGATGAAGTTGAGCGTTGTCTCCCAGACTTTACAAGGGTTGACGATCACCGGCATTATATGAAAATGTCCTTCCATAGTTCTTTCTTGGACTAATAGTGGATATATGGATACTTTATTTTTAATGACATTACCATAGTTTGGAGTTTTAGAGCACATAGCATCCATTAAGTATATCCGTTTTTCTTACAGGGAAGACCGAACTTAAGTGGCTGACATTTGGTGAAAGATCTGAAGGTATTAGATCAACATTCAACGAAAAGATATCAAAGAGACAATTCAGCTTCTATCACTAGATATATTCGATATATTCAGTTAGCTTTAGATTGCTCTTGAATTTGTTTTGGACATTAAAATTTGAAATCACTGTCGAGAACTAAGCTAGACACTATATAACTTAGTAGCTTTTGTAACTTTTATGTGAAATAAAATTTGAAATCATAGTTGAGAACTCATCTTTTAACACTATATAACTCCAGATAGCTTTGAATTGCTTTTATGTGAATTCCATTTTGAAATCAGAGTTAAGAAGTCAGCTTCTAACACTGATAATTTTAGGTAGCTTTGAATTGCTCTTGAAATTTGTATGTGCATTAAGAATTGAAATAACACTTGACAGCATGGGATTGAATGCGTAGTTACATAGAATGAAGTGATGATTATTGCAGTGTAGTCTTCTTTGGACTTGAAGTGGTAGCGGCAATTGCTAGCGCTACGGTTCTTAGGTCCCTTATCCTGCGTCGACCAGCTAGCTATTTAGGAAGCAATCGTTCAAGTACCCTTAACTTGATTGGCCCAGGGCACCATCATGAGATCAAGCAATGCAATATAAAATATAATATTTTCTGATACATATGTTAAGACTTTGAATTTTATGATGTATAGTTTAATATATACTAAATTTAGTGTTGCAGTGACAATGTTATATATTCTCAAAAACAAATTGTTAAATATACATTATAAAAGTAGTGAAAGCATCATGTTAATAAAATTATATTATTTCAGGGTTTATTCTTGAGGCCAACAGACATGTAGAAGGAAAGGAAGAATCAGCCTTTAACGAGATGCCTGTAACCTTTCCCTGGCACCTATAGCCTATAGCCTTCAGCCAAACAGTTTGATTTTGTTTTCTCACATTTTATTTCTATTAAAAACAGGGTGATCATTTGAAAATTTGTATTCTACATTTTATTTGAATAATTTGTTTTACTGTTGAATTTCATTTTTCAAATCTTATAGAAAATGATACCAAATTTTAATAAATATTGAACTTAGGCTTGCACACTCTTTCAATTTGTTTACATGTCAGCCAAAACACATCAATTTATCCAGGCAGAATTAGCATTTGACTATGACTATGCTATAATTACTAATTCTGCAACCTAGGCAGAATTAGCATTTGAATGTGACTATGCTCAGCTCCGAGATAATTGCTTTACTATGCTCAGCTCTATTTGAGCTGGAGCGTGCCTGGATTTTAGATTCAATCTCCTGGACTTTCTTTTGTAGATCTAATATATAGCTGATACCATCCCGAACTATTTACTATTTGTCCATCTGTTGACAGGAAAAATATTTATTTCCATGACATATTTAAATCTTAAATGAAATCCAGTACAACTAATTCATTAGCATGGAGTTAAATCTTAAATGAAATTTTCCATTACCTTTTTTGTTTTTTTCCTTAAGATTTTGTTTATCCGGCGTTTTTTTCTCAAGATTGGGCGCGGCTAAGTGCAATCTGAGCTTAGTAGTTTCCATGTGAATTTCTTATTGCGAGTCACAGAAATAAGATTACTTTCAACCCAATGCTGGAGTTAGGTAATTGTGTTGGAATTTCTTTATAGTGTAATTGTTCTCTGAGTTGTTTTAGTGTATAAATATACTGTCATGTAATGAGGCCATAAATCTGTTATTTCAGCATTTGACCATGAGGCCATGAATCTGTTATTCCAGGTAGCTTGGAGAATGGTAATGCACAAAAACAGAGATAATAATTATCATATTTTTCACATTTTTAATATTTAAGGTAATATTTAAATAAGCACATTTTATATGTTTTGTTTTGTTTTGTTGTTTTTCAGGTATCAAATGGATTTTTTTGGTGTGTAATTTATAGAATGTTAATGGATAAAGAGAGAAAGGTAATTATCTTTATCATTTTATTTTTTAAAATAATATTTAAATAAGGTTGCATCTCATATTTGTTTTGGTTTGTTATCTTTTCAAGTATCATGTGAATCTTTTGAACATTGATTCAATGTTATTTACAACACTTTAAAGTGATTTACGCTAGATCTTGATTCAATGTTATTTACAACACTTCAAAGTGATTTACGCTGGACTTTGTATAGTTTTCTACTTTGATAGTTTTGTATTGATTCAATGTTATTTACAACACTTCGAAGTGATTTACATTGGATATTGATTCAATGTTATTTACAACACTTTAAAGTGATTTACAATGGACTTAGTATAGTTTTCTACTTTGATAGTTTTGTAAAGACAGAGACTTACAAACATACTATTCTTAATATATATGATTATATTTTTTGGGTATGAGATTAAAACCATTCAAATACACTGGATGGTGGGGTGCCCCATCATTTTAGAGTAGTCTTTTATAGTGTGATGATGTAGTTTTTTTTCTTTCACATTCAATATCCATTAATTGTCTTCACATATATTAATTTTATAATATCTCAACATAAATAAATTCCAATTTCCACTTAATATTTCACACAAACTAATTTCACTAATTGTCTTCAAAAATTAATTTTATAATTTCTCCCAACATAAACAAATTTCAATTTCCACTTAATGTTTAGCACACACTAATTCCAGAATTTATCTAACACATAAATAAACTTCCTAACTAACCAAAATCATTGTGTAACTTCATTGGAAAGTGTAACTTCATTCGGAAAATCTACATAATGGAAAACCCCTAATTATTGTATAACCGTGTTTTGTACCTGTAAGTGAAAGGGGGGAGCAGGAGGAAACCGATAGCGATCAACCACGCACCACCACCTAAAATAAACAATACAATTAGAATAACTGCTCTGTTTAGACAATCTCTCTCTCTCACACACACACACACATATATATATATGCTAAAATAAACTTCCTTTTATATATTTGAGATTATATTGTATTTATATTATCACATAGTTATTATATTTGTTATATTTTACTCTATTATTTAGCTATAATTTTTGTTGATATTGGTTGTGACTGAAATCTTTGAACATGTATTTTGTTTGTAATTCTACTTGTTTGTTAGATGAAATGATTTTATGTGTTAATGTTTTTTTTGTATGCAAATCTGTGTTTGAAATCTTTGTATATGTATTCTCTATAATATTCTATGTAGTTTGTGTTTGAAATTTTGTATATGTATTCTTTATGGAATTCTATGTGGTTGTGTTTGAAATGTTTATACTTGTATTCAATTCTATGTGGTTTGTGTTTGAAATCTTTGTTCATGTGTTCTCTATGCAATTTTGTGTTTGTGTTTGAAATCTCTGTACATGTATTCTCTATGCAACTCTATGTATTAGTAAATGAGATTATTTTTATGTTAGATGAAATATTCACTTTTGTATGTAACTCTTATGTGTTTTTAAGATGAAAAGATTTTAATGTTTTCTAGATGAAATAATGTTTTTTTGTAATCAACTCTATGTATTCATGTGTGAGAACTTTATATATGTATTTTGTATGCAATTATGTATTTTTTAGATAAAATTATTTTGTGTTTGTTAGATTAAATAATGTTTTTTTATATGCAATTTTATATGTTTATTACATCAAAGAATTTCTATATTTGCTACATGAAATAATGTTTTTATTGATGCAATTATATGTTTCTTGGATGAAATGTTTTTTTGTGTGCAACTTTATAATTTATGTTATCTTTATTTTTATTTTTATATTTATTATCTTTATTTTTATTTTTAATTTTATGATTTGTATGCAAATTCTTTTATTTTTATCTTTTAATATTAATATTGTTGTTTTAATTTTTTTTTATTCCATTTCTTACCTATTTTTATATCAAATTTTATCATAAATAAAATTATAACTTATCATCTTTTTCAACTTTTAATAAATTAAATAACATCATAAATATAAGAAATTAATTTAATAAATACATTAATTAAAAAAAATGAAAATTTTTATCAACCATCTTTGTTGTAACAACAACAATAAAGCATAGTTTTTGAGGCCATATGAGCTTTCACCTTCACCTAGTTGATCTTGTTAGTAGAGATCCTAAAATCTCAAAGCTAAAAAAAACTCTAAAATCTATAATTATATTTTTAATATATTAATTATCTTATTTATATTAATATTTCTTAAAATATAATTATTATTATGAAATAAATAAATAAAATATTAAAAAATAT
>LPNX010000441.1:107949-118935 GCA_001517045.1 Pseudotsuga menziesii | reverse complement strand
ACATTTTTGGAGGAAAAATGGGTTTTTTGGCCTTTTGGAGGTATTTTAGGCCTTTTGGAGGCTTTTTAGATGGTTTTATGGCCTTTTGGAGGCATTTTAGTCCTTTTGGAGGCTTTTTAGTGGGATTTTCAGGGAAATATGGTAGACAAATGGACAAATGAGCCATGTAGTGAGGTAGATGAGGTAGTTAACCATTTTTGGGTGTTAACACCAGGGAAAGGCACCTGGACCAGATGGCTTTACATCCAATTTCTTTCATTTATTCTGGGATATGATCAAGGAGGAAGTTTGGGCAATCGTTGAAGAATCAACATGCAAGCATGGAGTTCTGAAGGCCTTCAATGCCACTTTCCTCTCACTGATTCCAAAGGGGGAGGGTGTTGATTCCCCAGATAAATTTTAGCCCATAGCTCTTTGCAATGTAATCTACAAGATCATTTCCAAGGTGATAGAAAATCGCCTAAAACCCCTTCTCCCGGGTCTGATTAGTTTCGAGCAGTCGATCTTTGTAGAGGGCAGATAGATCATGGATGTTATCATTGCGGTTCACGAGACTATCCATTCCTTAAAACAGACTTGGCAGTCGGGAATGCTCATCAAGCTTGACATAGAAAAGGCCTATGAAAAACTCAGCTGGTAGTTCCTGGAAAGGATGTTGGAAGCATATGGTTTTAATGAGGCATGGGTGGAATGGGTCATGGCTCTAGTCACCACCTCTTTTTTCTCAATTATGCTCAATGGCTCCCCAACGAAGGTCTTTGCTCCTTCTCATGGGATAAGACAGGGGGATTCGCTATCTCCATTCCTCTATGTCATTATTGTGGAAGGAATGAGCAAGCTCATCCAGTCCCAAGTAAGCGCAGGGGGAAATAGGGGTTTATCGCTCCACCAAGGAATGGAAAAGCAGACTCACCATCAATTCATGGATGACACGATGTTGATGGGGAACCCTTCAGTCCAAGAATCCCGAGACTTTAAGAAGAGCTTAACAATATTCGCCAAGGACTCAGGGCTTGCAATTAATGCGACGAAATCTCAGGTTTTTTTCCTAAACATTGCTCCCATAACTCAGCGGAATATCATCTGAATTATGGGCTTCTCCAAAGGGACCTTCCCCTCCAAGTATTTGGGAGTGCCTCTTGGTAAAGGAACCATCAAAAAAGTGTCTTGGCAAGATCTCATTGACCAAATTAAAGGTAAGTTATCCAACTGGGTTCTAAAACCCCTAAACTTGCCCAGTCGTTTGATCTTGGTGAAATCGGTCCTTCAAGCTATGTCGATTTACCTATTTTCAATTCTGTCGGCTCCCAAAGCTATCATCAAGGAGATAAGGAGTATACAACAAAAATTCCTATGGGCAGGGAGAGAGGCTAAGGTGAAATTCTCTTTGGTCAGTTGGGAGAAAATTTGTGCCCCGAAGGATAAAGGTGGGCTGGGCTTGCGTGATCTTGAAATCATGGGGGGAGTTCAAGGAGCTGAAATTTGGTGGAGATGGTGCAAATACACGTAGGAGGCATGTAAAATATGCTAGGGACCATCCAAGGTCCCAACTGATAAGGTTCAATGAGGATCCTCCAAGTTCTCATATATGGACAAAGGCGCTTGCAAGACGGAAAATTAATCCAGGAGTACAGTTTCTGGGAAATCAAGGCGGGGAAGGAAGCCAATTTCTGGGACGACTCATGGAATCAGCTCCCCAAGCTTGGGGATGAGCTGAGATGGCAGCATATTCGTTCTAGGGGAATCATGTAAGGCAGGTCAAAGGTCTTTCACTACTGGGAAGAGGGAAATCACGAAGACCATAGATGATGGGATATCCATATGGAAGGGGATGAAAGGATATATGAGGAGGACCTCCATGCCCTCAAAATGGAACTTTAGGAACGCTACATTATGTATAGTGAAGAGGAGGATATTCTACAATGGGGATATCTGCAAAAAGGTACGTTTAGCATAACTGATTCTTACGGCATCAGGATAAGAAGACAGGAGGAGGAAGATCCAATATGGACCAAGATTTCCATCTCAATGAAGTGCAGAGGTCTCCTTGGTCCATCTCAATGTGTTATGCGCAAAAGCCAAGAAGAGAGATCAAACCATATATTGGACTCATGCTCTTTCATGACGAATCTATAGGACAGGGGGGCTCAGGATTTTAGAAGAAGCAATAGATGCAAAGGGGACTCGAGCCAAACTCTGAAGGATTGGCTCCCAAAATCTTTCAACAATCCCATTCTGCGCTTTCTTTGGCAGGCTTTTTCGGGCCAAGTCCTTTGGGTTGTTTGGAAGGAGTGGAATGGCCGAATATTTAGGGATAAGCACCACTCGCTAGAAGAAACATAGAAAATGCTTTGCTTGAATCTTGTTGAGACAGTCTGTAGCATGGAATGGAATGAGGAGGTCAAGCTGGAAGTGGAGGAGTGGGTTGTTGACCTAGGCTCCAATATAGGTTGGGCTTCGGCTCATGTCCGTCTGGTAATGATATACTGGGTCATTATGAATATGGTCACCTAGTTGGCTATCAAGATGGAGGCTACAAAGGAGGAAGCGGTGGCTAAGGACGGGGGAGATAATGTTCCTGTCCAGGCCTGGAAGGAGCACCATGTAGAGAGTAGGAATATTCTTAAGCAGCTCCACGACCAGGGTGTCGATCAACAGATGATGCACCGCAAGGTGGACCAAATTTCCATTCGTCTGGGCATCACTCTTTTCCATCCGGGGATGGAGCAGATCTAGGATGGTGGTCCCAGCAGGCGGTTCGGGGGTTGAAGTTTGGAGCTGTTTGAAGGCGGGACTTAGCAACATAGAGCCCGAGCATCCCCAATGTTGGTCTTTTTCCCTGATAATGCTGAGGGTCAGGTCTAAGAGATGTAATTTTGCATCCTTGTATATGTTGGTAGTTTTTTATGCTGTTTGTTAGGATGTTCTCAAAGATAGGAGTCTAGGTGTCGGGATTGAACCCTGCCATGGTGGGGATCTCCCTCTTTTTGGAAAAAAGCTTCGTATATAATGGTCATAATGGTTTTTAAGCGGGGCCTTCTGTTGGTTCCCAAGCTGGTGGAGTCTCTGTAGCTTTGCACTTGACAGTAATAAAATCCTTTTTATTTACAAAAAAATAATAAAAATAAAAATAAATTATATTATTTTAAAAATCATTTTGAATAGTTTTTAAATAGCGTTTTATGTTTAGTTTTATTTTAAAGGGTTTTTTTTCTTCTATGAATCCAATTTCCAAGTTATATGTACATCCAAGCCTAGTTTGTCATTTTGGGAAAAAACATTGTCATTTTGTATAGTTTTTAAATAATTTTTTATATTTAGTTTTATTTTAAAAATGGGGATTTTTCTATGAATCCAATTTCCAAGTTATATATACATCCTAGCCTATTTGGTCATTTTGGGATCTACCTTTTTTCGGATCAACGGAAACAACAAGTACCTTTACAACCCTGACTACTGGCTTTGGAACTTCTACTTAAATTACTTCTTTAACGGGGGAACCTAAGAAACTATCAATTGGCTATCGAACAAACTTAGATGCTAGGGCCTATACATTACCGACATTACATTTATTTACCAGCGAGATAATTACGTCAAACGTTGTACATCCTTTTGACCGAGCCTGTAGCGTAAACCCCTTCCTTTACCCTTGCTTTTGTTGTTGTGTTATATATACATCCAAGCCTATTTTGTCTTTTTCTATGAATCCAATTTCCAAGTTATATGTACATCAAAGCCTATTTTGTCATTTTCCATTTTGGGATCCAAGTTTAATATACATGCAAGCCTATTTTGTCTTTTTCTATGAATCCAATTTCCAAGTTATATGTACATCCAAGCCTATTTTGTCATTTTGGGAAAATGAATACAATTTCAAGTTATATGTACATCCAAGCCTATTTTGTCATTTTTGGAAAATGAATCTAGTTTCCAAGATGTACATAATGCTAAGGCCTATACATTACCAACATCACATTCATTTACCAACCAGATAATTACATCAAACATTGTATATCCTTTTAGATGAGTGGAAATGTTGAGAAAGCATGTAATCCAATGTTTATAGTTTTAATTTAAAACTTATGTAATTCTAAATATTTTAAATCTAATTTGAGTTCACATATTATTTTTTAATATTTTTTATAAATGACAAGTGTCAACTCTAGAGAGATGATAACCAAAGGAGTTACACGTCTCCTTTTACTGGACTGTAAAATGAACCTTTTTTTTCTTCCAACCAATTCAATAGCTAGTATAAAGTCGATATTTACTGGCGTTTTCTTATGGTAAACATTTCACTGAATTGTCCATCTGGATTGCCTTTGCAGGAGTTGTCTATCCATTGGTCGCTCTTGTTGCTATTATTGGAAGCCTGGCTATTATTTCAGAGACCTTTTCAATTGCCAAGATTTAGGGTTACTACCTTAATTGAGAATGTTTATGGAATTGCTATTATCAACCTTATGGATCGAAAACTCTATTAATGGCAAACCCACATCAGTTCCTGGATTTATTATTTGGTTAATATATTATGGTATTCAATGGTGGTATGGCCTTTGTAATTTTGTATAATAATATAATATGGACATTTGACCGATAATGCACTTTGAACAGGGCTTTTTTATCATTTTCAAACATCAAAAGGAGAATTCAAACAATATAAAGGAACGCTTATGTTGAAATCGTTGTAGATTTGAAGACAATCTATAGTAAGAGTATTTGGTGACAAAGGATCAGCACTAGATCCAAATCTCCAGGAACAGTTCAAACATTTAAATTATTCCCTGACTTCCAAGTAGCAGTTCCATATTTGAAGGGATTAGCTTAACTTTTTTGAGACAACAATTGAATTCAGCCTTTGATGATTACATTGCCAGTCAACAACAAACCAATTTTTTAGTTTTAAGATAAACAAGGTATCGAATTCAACAGTGAGAGGACATTTGGAAATAGTAAATCGTCACTCAAAGATCAACCCGAATTCCACGGCATGAATTATGCTTTCTTTTCATATTCGAGTGCATGTGACGGAGGATTTTCAAGCAATTCTTAATTTTTTGATACATATCAAAGTCTTCATTTATTTTTAGTTTATTATTATATTTTCAGTTCCTAAAATATTATAGCATCTCTTATCTTGTAATTTTTATAAGTTCTATCATTTTTCAATGGAAAGGGGGTTCAGAGATAGGTCTCGAGAGGGAGATCGAGGGGAATTAAAACTATGTATATTGATTGTGATCTTAAAAGGGCCATATTTTTAGAGTTTATTTGTCTCTATGTATTTTTTTTTTATCTTTTCATATTTTTATTCATATTTGAATAAAGTTTATGAATATTAAGACTTTTGGGCATTGTTGATGTTTGAGAAAAATCGGAGATGCTTAAACTTTAAAACTTTTATCAATCAATTTTAACACATGTTAATCTCATAAATCAACCACATAAATCAGCCATATAGATCAATCAACCATGAGAGACAATATATACTTTGGGAAAACCCTCCAAACACAGGGCATGAAAAACCCAACAATTCTTTGAGTATGATATATAGATTTGCAGAGAATGATTTACAACACATAAGTAGATTTCCCAATAAGAGATATCACCACAACAATGAATAAGAGAGATCAAATGTAACCTTGCAAAAACAATTGTATGCAACTGTATTGAACTTTCCATATACCTGGCATATTAATAACAAGCCAAAAACCCTAGCATGCACAATATAGCACATAGGAGGTTCAGTAAACATACTGAGAGCACCACATAGTTTATTCACAAGGAGGGGCTAACTAAAACTCCCTCCATGCAAACATTAGCACCTTTCCTTTCCTCAGTTAGCTTTAATTGAATTCTCATTGTCTTCAACTAAAAGTGAATTGACTTGAATTGAATGTTAATTGTCTTGAACTGAATGTTTAACTGACTTGACCTAAATGTTAACTGACTTGAACTGAATGTTAACTTACTTGAACTAAATATTAACTGACTTGAACTCAATCTTTAACTGACTAAACATGATAACTTAAGTGTAATCAATGCTTCAATCTTAGTGCCATCCATGCACAATTTATATTGTTAAATTTTGCATAGATCTCTTTAGTTAAATGATGCATATTGATTGATAAACATTAAGCTCTTCTTTACTTAACTGATTACATTCATTAATAGTTCAATTGATGCTTTGATTGAGGCATTCATATTTTACTGAAGCTTTATAACTTGAGTTCACTCAGACATTTGCATGGGAAATTCTCTTTCTCTTTCTCTATGCTTTATATCATTATCATTAATTAATTAATGCAAGGTCCATATGTGTATTATTTATCTATCTTATCATATCATGGTCAGAAGAATTATTCCATACATATTGATGATCATATATATTACCCCAGTCCATATAGTCATATGCTAAAGTAATTCAATATAGGGGTAGCTAAGGGCCCTAAAGGAGACTTATAGCACTCAGTGATCATGTCTAGAAATATATCACACAGTATAATCACCTCAACAAATGGAGGTGCATAGTCTTGATACAACACAAGACTTCAATATTGATACAACATAAGATCATCTCCACAATTGGAGATCCATTCTCATAGGGTACCATCTATGAGAATCATTGACTTGATACAACACAAGTCTAGACTTGATACAACACAAGTCCACAGTCTTAATACACCACAAGCCCATTCTTGATATCACTCACAAGACTCGCCTTCATATTACTCACAAGGTCTACAATACAACATCCCCACCTCAATCATATGAGGATACTTATGACTTAATACAACACAATGCCTTGACTTAATACCATACAAACCTTAGAGAATGACTCTTGATACTATACAATTAGCAAGTGTATATTTCTCTGTTTGTTATAAGATTGTTCAAAAAGACCTCAATTCATATTTTGGAAAGTATTTCTATTTGATGAATGTTCTGCTTGATGAATATAGAATATGGATCATTCTGTGAGAGCTCATATATTTCATAAGTGCATTTTCTTGCTTCTATCCTTCATTATATTAATCTAAACTTGACATGTTCAATCGTTTGTGATCCATAAGAGATCGTAGATGAATATTTGCCCAATGGCTTAGATAATCAATATAAGGTGTCCTTAGTCCAGTTTACTATTTTTATTTTCCTCAATTTAGTCTACCTAATTCAATATCCCAACCAAATGATAAAATCAATCAAGATGTGATATCCATGCTCTCTTGCCGTCAGAGTGCAACTTCTAGCATTAACAAATTGCATAACCTGTGGGGTTGCATTACATGCTTAGAATTTGCATTAATTTAATAAGGAGGATTATGGGTTTGTCTATTTTGGGCACGTTAACCTAGTCTTAGTTTTTTTGTGCATTATTTGTATTTCTTGTACCCTTGTGTTCCGTCAAGTCTCTAGTTGGTAGTAGGGTTGGGGACATGACAAGTGGTTGTTAGTGGTTGTTGTATGTTTGAATGTTGGATACCCAGTTGGTGTGTTTGTTTGGAATTATTTAGAACATGCTAATGCATTAGTATGTTAAGCATGCTGATGCTTATTTATATGATTCCATGCTTCATCCAGAGAAAAGATGGTTGGATGATCATGGGTGTTATCCTAATTGATTGTGACCGAGGTGTATGAATGTGCAGATTTGATTATTGACTGGTTGCATTTTTTATTAGATTTTAAAATTTATCGCTTGAAGTGAATGATTTAGTAGCATTGTTATTAATGATAGGTTTAATAATGTATTCTACTTCAGAGGAGTGTTAGAATTGTGGAGTGCGTTCAACAGGTGTTGTAAAATGCATAAGTTGTATATGCATGTGTTGCATGAACTTTAAATTTCTTATTAAAGAATTATTTTCATGTTATTATGCTCAGTTAGGATCATAATCCTTTGCATAAATATGAATTGCAGAGTGATGGCTTTATTTGAGTTTTCTATTTTTGCTAGATATGAATTGCTAAATAGTACCTTGAACAATGATTACAGAGTGGTATCTTCGTGTCTGTAAGATAGAATGGCACCTGTCATGTCAATTATTTATGAATAATGTGAATAGTAAGGTTTTGTTAATTACTAAAAATAGAGAAATTTCCATACTAAGCCTGTAAACACCTTAGTGAAGGTTGAGACCTCCTGAGAGGTTAGTGGGGCATGGACTACCCTTTTCTGTCTACATTGAACATCAACTGGCAAGAGGTAACCCCAAGGGACTAATTGTATAGAGAAAGAGACTAATTGTATCGACTACATGCATCAAGTCACAAATGAATATCCAAATTGAAAATATAAAGTATAAGCATAGTACCTATTCACATGGCTGGTGCTTAGAAACATTTTGACACCCAAAAGTAATGTGCGAAGTCACTATGGGACCCAGGGGTTGCACAGAGATACTGGTTGGGCATAATAGGCTGGTGTTTCATAAAAACAACAACTCTTTTCACCTAAGGAAATTAAGTCCAACCATATCACATTTAATTTAGCCTAAACCTTGAGTATATAGTGAGTGTGAGCAACAACACTGATTCCTGTAACACCCACAACAAGGGTTAGCAGGTTGACCAGAGAGGTACTCTACTTGGATTAATAGAATCTCATTATAAAGTGGGAAGAGAATCCTTGGAGAGTGATCATATTTTCAATTATTGCACATTAACTTTCCTCATTGTAGTTGACATAGAAATTGGGAGTTGTTACTTGTATTAATGTACATCCATTGGTAAAATCAAGAGATGAAAGAAGGATATGTCTCATCCTAGAAGTGAATAAATCATTTGATTGTCCCATGCGAATACAAATAGGTTTGGAAACAAGAACCTAGACCCAAGGCTTGCAAGCCTTCTTCATCTTTACACCATCTTAGAGCATGATTGGTCCAAAGGTATCATTATGTTTTTTTGGCATCCTATCCCTACTCAACAGAAGCACCCTATTTGGTTTTTGTTAATCCACAAGACATTGCCTTAGTAGTACCAAAGCTCAATGTTCATGAAATTCTCTTTGCAATCAGGTGCCTTTTACAGTTGTTCATACTAAACAAGGTGATGTTTAGCATAGGTGGTTGAGTCAGATTTTTACCCAGGCATATAAATTATGACTCTTATAAGATCTCAAGAGGAGAAAGGAAATAAATATGCAACATAGTAAAAAATAATATCCAAAGACCAAAGAAAAAAGAGAACTTTGAAAAAAAATTAGCCAAAATACGATGACCCTTGAGTTTTGGAGTTGTGTGTTTTCCCTGTGTCCTTTGGTTTATCAAATGAAGAACATTTTCGAGAATCATTCAACTATATGAATCTCACTAAACACTCTACCTACATCAGGGGAGTGTTTAAATGCAAGTGAAGGAAAACATCCAAAAGGGGTGAACCACATTGGAGGTAAGGAGCAAGCATTTCTAGGTTCCTTGTTATTTTTGTTCCCTCATATGAAGCCATACAAGAACCTAAAAATGTGGCGATGGATAGTAAGGCTACTTCTAGGTCCATCTATTAGGATGAAAGTAGAGCATCCATCGATTAGAGGTATGTTTTGCTTTTCTGCATGTTTTGTGCTTTTTTGTCTATCTTTAAAGATTGATGTCTTTATGCATGAAGATTACCTTCATGACAATATGAACATGGAGTACTCATGTTGTCTGGGTTTCATGGATAGTGCAAGCTAATGGGGTCTCTTTTGATGCATTAGATGCAATAGAAAATCGAAAAAAACATGCATCCTTGAACTTACATGGATATTTTGGAATACTTACACAATAAATTTTTCTTTGAGTAAAATATGAAATATAGGACATTGAATCACATGTCCAAATATAAAAATTTTATCCATTAAAAATTGTTCATAACTATTCCAAATTTGATAATTTCTAATAGTTACATTTTACTTTTTTGGCAAATGATAAGGTATATGTCTTTGTGGGTCCCACATTTCAGTATCAAAATGATGGAACAATCCTACAAAAATGGGTAGACATATAAAAAACAAGTAATACTAGTATGAAACTATTTTTACAAACTAATTTTAGTAATTTTTTAAAAAATTATGTAAGTGACCAAATATTGAAAATAGTACATCAAGTGTGGGTCCCACATTTGAAGGTCTTAATGCAATGATCATGAAATGATTTTTTTATAGAATGTGGAGGTTGGTGTCTAGTAGCGCAACATACATTTTTCTTAAATGCTTGAGAAATTAAAAAAGTTATGGAAGAAACACTAACATTGTGTTCGTTTGAGTTAAGAGTATTGACACACTAAAAATAGAAATATATAAAAAATTACATATTTGGAATCTGGAGAAAAATGCTATCTAGGTCTAAAATTTCATAAAAAAATGATTATGTGTAGCATACTATAACATATGATAAAACATTTAGGCATATTGAGAAAATGGATGAAATGCCAATTAGCTATGGTTTACCATATTCCATAGCAGAAGTTTGGTTAACCCAAAGCTAACTCTAAAGTAGTCACATACGAAGATGGGTGCCACCCAAACACGTTACGAGGCTCAATTTAGGTGGTAAGGAATGTGAACATGTTTCATTTAAATTCAAATTTCCCTTCCTCCTATCAAGGTGCCATGAAAATCAAAATGCATGTGTGTTTTATCTTTACAAATGTGTGTGCATTTTGTAGAGCTAAAATGTGCATGTATTTTGCATAGATAAAATGCACGTGTGATGTTATAGACATCAAATTTAACTTAGCGGTAAAGGGGAGGGGGTTGTGGAAGAGAAAGGGAGAGAAATAGATAGAGATTAGGGTTTGAAGGTAGGGTTTAGGGAAGATTAGGGTTTTTAGAGGGAAGAGGAGGTATAGGGTGGAGGTAGAGAGAGAGATGGGGGGGTGGTAAGTGGTATGGGGAAGGGTGTTATGAGATATAGATAAATAGGGGTAGGGGTAGGGGGAGAAGGAGATACAAAGAGAGAGGGAGGGGTAGGGGGAGTAGGATATATAGAGATAGAGGGAGGG
>LPNX010000441.1:64583-107692 GCA_001517045.1 Pseudotsuga menziesii | reverse complement strand
TGATTAGGTGTAGTGGAGAGAAGGGGTGCTGAGGGATAGAAAGAGATAGAAAGAGATAGAAAGAGATATAGTTTTGAGTGGGGTAGGGGTATGGGTTTAGAGAGGATTAAGGAAGTTAGAGAGAAGGTGGAGTATAGGTTGGGGGTAGAGAGAGAGAGAGAGAGAGAGAGAGAGAGAGGAGATTAGGGGTGTTTATGGGTAGGGAGAGTATGAGTGGGGTTATGGAGAGAGATGAAAAGTTAGGCATAGTGAGAGTGTATGAGAGAGAAGGGGGTGTTAGGGGGTTGGGGGAGAGAGAGAGGGGTGGGGGTTAGGAGTAGATGGAAGTGTAGGGTATTTTAGAGATGGATAGAAGGGTTTATTAAGGGATAGGGGGAACAAGGGAGAGAGAGAGGAGGAGGGGTTGTTAGGGGTAGGGGAGGAATAGGGGGTTGAGCGAGTGATAGAGGTGGTTATTGAAGGGTTAAGGATAGGAGGGGAGAGAGAGTGGGGTTATTGTTGATGTTTGTAGCATTGAGAGGTCTCATCCTCAAGTTGGTCCAAAATAAATAATAGTAAAGTATTATTATTTTATATTAATTATTCCAAGTGAAAAGTCACTACCCTGGAAATGTGGAAAATACACCCATCAAACAAGTATAAATAAATAATGCCTCATTATTTTCATTAATAAAGCAAGTTTGCTTAATGCATAAGGAGAAGTTCACTCAAGTAAAGGAGAATATTGTTTCTACGGTTTCTATATTGGGGTTTATTCTTCTATGTGATCTCTTGTAGTAGATCACTCTAATATTTGGTTGTACTTGGATCTTGGACTGAAAAATCTCAATAAGAGAAAGGTTGTTGGGTTTTATCCCTTGTGGTTTCCCGCGAAAAATATCAATGTCTATTATTTTTTTGATTTGGTTATTCTTTCAGTGATCCTATTTGTTTTCACTACATATAATTAAATTGTCATGATTTATCTTAAAATACAACATGGTATCTGAGCAATGTTGAAAGAGGCCACTTTCACAAACTAGGGCTTCCAATTTCTAGTTGTGTTATCTCCAAACTTTAACATTAGATGTGATAAAATTCCTGGGGTATTTTCCATATTCTTATTAGATGTGGTGTCTTTGTTCATGGTTTGGATTTGTGAGGGTATTGTCCCATGGTATTTCCTTCCAACCCATGGTATTTACTAATTTATATTTACTATGGATAGATTTTGTATGTGGATGTTCACGTATAAACATGGTAATCCCTTCCAACCCATGGTATTTCATTAGTATATGGTATTTACTAATTTCTATTTACTATGGAAAGGTTTTGGATGTGTCATTTCATGTATAAACACGTTTCTTCTTCCCAACACATGGTTTTATAATTAGTTGGTGATTTTTATACACACGCTAAAAATGATTTTACCACAGTTAAAAAAATGATTACGAATTCATTTTTTTCTCTATATAGTGCAAAAATTCAATTTTCTCTCTCTATAGTGAAAAAAAAGCAAGGCTTGATTGTTGATGATTGTAAAGGGGGTGTTGACCTCGAGCAAAGAGCCAAAGGATTGGATCGGGGACAATTCGAATGTGGAGTGGCTTATGGTAGCCATTCGAACCACATGGTGTTGATAGTCACTTTATAACTATGATATATTTTAAAACATATGTTTGGGTGGTTATATTATAATATGCATAAATTGTTAAAAAAGGCTTAGGGTTAGTTTATTGCATATGTTTGATATGCATATGTGATCATGGTTTCTTTTATTTTTTATGTCATGGATGGTATTCAATGTCCTTGAGGGAGTAGGATGCTCGTCTCAGTAAACTCATATGGTGGGAGATGACACATATGGATTCTTAGTTGCAAAGGGAATCTAGAAGGAGAAGGAACAAGATTCTCATATACCAAAGGAGCAAGATGCTCAGATACATAAGGAGAAAGATGCTCGGATATAGAATGAGAAATATGCTTAGATGTAGAGGGAGCAGGGTTCTCCAACATAATGGGAGATTTTATGAGATTGAACATGTGATGTTTGGAATATTAGGCAAGTGTTTCCATATTATTAGTCATGTGACTTGGATAGGGATGAATGGCTCAGAGTGGGGTAGTTCCTTCTCCCAGACACTTTGTGATGGAGTGGGGATATCTCCTAGACACTTTGTAATGGAGTGGGGAGATACTCATAATGGGGAAATTCCCATCTCCTGGACACCTTGTGTTAGGGTAGGGAGATTAGTACCTAGATGGTCACTCTTTCAAGTGCATGGATTTATCCATGATACTTGGCTAAGTGACATTGCGACCATCAACCTGAAGCAAGCTCATGATCAACCTTTCCTTAAGAAGATTCATTGAATACAAGTCATTGTGTGAAGACTTTAAAGAAAAGTAATATATGTTTGGGTAGAACAAGCAAGAATAATACCTCTCTCATTGATAGGGAGTGTTCTCCTTGAGGTAGGGAAAATGGTGTGACCATCCTTGAAAGGAACATAGAAGGAGCTAGTGGTTATTCATATTGACTTCTCAATTGAGTTAGGGAAAGATTTCAAGACTCGAAGGGAGTTGATATAAATAAGGAAGAATTGCTTCCAAGAAATAAGGATGTGTTGATATGTGATTATATTCTATATGGACTAGGAGAATGGTAGAAGTCTCCATGTGATGGAGAGATATCTGTTGTGAACTGACATGATATTACAGGTATATTTGGATTTTGATTAGGCAGGGACTAATGCAGATAGGTGTTGCTTCAGTTTGGGATATACCATGATTTCCTAGTTCAACAAGAAGCAAACCTTAGTAGCACTAAGTACAACTAAGGATGAATATATTTCAATGAGTGTTGTAGCTAAGGAAGAAATATGGATTCAGAAACTCCTTGCAATATTGTTTGGTTAGATACTTGAGATGACCGTGATTCACTGTGATAATGAAATATGTGTGAATATTTTAGTGAATCCTATATCTCATAACAGGTCAATGAATGTGGAGATTTAGTACAATAATATTAGAGATATGGTTCAAAGAGGACAAATCCACCTACTGCATATTTAGACAGATAATTAGGTTACTAACATTCTCGCCAAGCCTTTTTCTAGAGTGATTTTTTTGTACTTCCATGACTATCTTTGAGTGATAGAGAATGCCTCCCTTAGTGAGAGGGAGTGTTGATGAGTGCATCATTGGTGTGACATTCTCCCTAAGACTGGGAGAATAGCATGTACCACCTTGAGAGGGAGATGAAGTTGATTGTTTTTTAGTTGTATGTGAAATCCTCATTGTCCTGTGTGTACTGTGGTTCTATGTCGACTGATATGAGTTATATGTGTGGACTCCTAAGTTCTATGTGAATTCCTGAGTTCTATGTGGACTCCTTGTTCTATGTGGATTGTGGTTCTGTATGAATCGATATGATTTCTATGTGAATTATTCCTTGTACTATGTGGAATGTGGTTCTATGTGAATCGAATCTATGAGTTCTTTGTGAACACTTGAGGATCACTCTATGTGGACTCTTGACTTTTGTGTGGGCTCCTTTTCCCCTATGGATTGTGGTTCTGTATGAACTGACATGAAGTATGTGTGAACTCCTCATTGTTCTGAGTGGACTATGTTGATCACACTTCTTGATGAACTAAGTTGTGTTGAAGACCTTTATTATGATGACGAGAGGTTCATGTCAAGTCATGATGATCATATAATACTCATATGTGTTCCAGCATGATGATACCTCCCTATCTAAGAGAGAGTGTTGATGTTTGTAGCATCAGTAGGTATCATCCTCAAGTCATCCCAAAAGAAATAATAATAAAGTATTATTATTTATATTAATTATTCTAAGTAAAAAGTCACAGCCCCGAGAAATGTCAAAAATCACCCATCAAGCAAGTATAAATAAGTAATGCCTCATTATTTTTCATCAATCAAGCAAGTTTGCTCAATGCATAAGGATAAGTTCACTTAAGTAAAGGATAATACCATTTCTATGGTTTCTTTATTGGGGTTTATTCTTCTATGTTATCTCTTGTACTATATCACTCTTAAATATGGTTGTACTTGTATCTTGGAATGAAATATCTTAATAAGAAAAGGTTGGTGGGTTTTCTCCCTTGTGGTTTCCCAGGATAAATCTATGTGTCTATTGTTTAGGTGCTTTGGTTATTATTTATCCTATTTATTTTTGCTACAAATAATTAAATTATACTGCTTTATCTTAAAATCCAACAATTATTGGTAAGGAGAGGAGAGGTGTATAGGGAGGATTAGGGAAGCTAGATAGAAGGGGGGTGGTATAGTGTGTAAGTAGAGAGACAGTGTGTGGGGGGGTGTTAAGGGGTTTTGGAAGAGAGAGAGAGGGGTGGTGGTTAGGGGTATGTGGAGGAATAAAGGAGAGAGAGAGAGAGAGAGAGATAGAGGGAAATATAGTGGGTGTTAGGTGATTTTAGGAGAGAGATAGGGGTGGGATTTATGGGTAGATAGAAGAGTAGGGGAGAGAGAGGGGGGTTAATTATGGTTAATGAAGGAGGGATGGGGAATGAGGGATATGGAGAGAGATTTATTAAGGGATAGAGAGAGGGAGGGAGGATAGGAAATAAGGAAAAGAGAGGAGAGAGTTCGCAAGAGAGAGAGAGACATAGAAAGGGATGGGGATGCATAGACGGAGGGATGGAAATTTAGGGGTATATAAAATGCCTTATAAAATGCACGATCATTTTTTAACTGAAAACTGTGTGTGCATTTTGTATTTGCAAAACATGTGCACATTTTTCAATTTCAAAACATGTGCACATTTTTATCTTCCCATCATTTGTGTCAACTGATCTATTGGGATCGGGATCCTCTAGTTCTACCATCGAGGAATGCAGATGCATTTTTAATTTGCAAAGAGTAAGTGTGTTTCACAAAACTACAATTGCGCCAAAGGGTTCCCTCAACTTTGGGTGAGTGTCTCCTTCACCTGGTTGAACTTGGAATGTTGAGAGTAGCATAAGGTCATGGAAACCTCCTATTCTCAAAGTTCCAAATTCATTATGATTGTTTGTATTGACGAGTTTCAAATTGTCACTTAATCAATAAAAAAAAATTTGGGGCATTTATGTGCTTTTCAAAAAAGTGAATTATCTACTAGTTACATTTTTTTGTGCTCTTCAACATAACCCTAATCCTCAAGTATAAATTATTTATTTTATATAAACACTCATTATGAAAAGATTAATATCTCACATAGAGAAATGTTTTTATGTACGGAAATAATGAAATTATTTACATTCTACAAATATGATATTTGGCTTAACTAATGTACTCCTTATGCATACATGAAGCAACTAATTAATCTCAAGCATACATAAAAAAAATTAACAAATTTTCCCTTATTTTGCTAACATCTTCAATCTTATTAATTAGCATGTCTTTGTTTAAATTATTTAATTATTTTGTATATATTTTACAGCTAATGTTTTTCTGTTTTATTTTATTAGTCAATCATTTCCTTTTGAAATTATCTCATAATTAACATAAGTTAGCCTTGTACATATTTTTAAGACTTATTCTTTCAATTCCTAGAGTTCTAGAACATTTAATCGAGTCAACTAAATAGTAAGTTTAATTCATTAATGCATATATTTCCATCAGCTAACCCTAAGAAACCAATTCATATAAGGGATTTAAGAATCACTCAGGTTTCCATCTGAATTTTTCCCTTGACCAACCCTCGAAGGTTGTTTTTCAACGCTCTTTCCCATATCAATTTGAGCGTCAATCGGGTTAGTACCTAATCATGGTGCATTGGGGATAATTGTAATAGAAAATTATATTTGACAATCAATCATTAGCTCAAATATTGAATTGATGGGACCCATATCATAATTTTATCTCCCACAGTGAATGTTGATACCATAGTTTCATCTAGTGCATTTAGAAGGTCAAAACATGGTTTTGGAAACTACTCCAATGAGCTCTGAATTTGTTAATTTTTTCACACTTGGAAACACATTTATCATTTTGGATGCGTTTATGCAATCTAATGTTTGATTAATTTATGCACCAAAAGGAAAGTGCATCATTGATCATTATTAAATATCGTGTGTTGGAGAATATCAACAATTGTACCAATATAATTAACTGCAACACTATGTAATGATTTCATTAAATTAATTGACCATACTAAACCATTTTCCTCCAATTATCAAACACAAGTAAACATTTAGTTACAACACCAACAAGAATAGCAATAATCGTCATTCCTCTTGTATTTTTGCACACTTGTATCTTAATGGAGAGTCAACCATATCAAGGGGAATTTGTTAATATCTTGAAAAAAAGTGGGATAATGGAGAATTTAGGTGGAGCTTTGGTCTTGGATAGTCCTAGAAACTCCAAGTTAGATGTGGACACCCTCAATTGTCCTAAGGTTTAAATATATCACCTGAATTTTGATATGAATGTTATCAATGTAATTTGGGTTTGTGCAAATATTTCAATAGAGTTTGGAATTTGGGAATATTAGTGTTATCGGTGGAATTTGGTTCTACATGGTTCCAATGCAAATATCTTAGTTGGATTTAAGCATGATTTGAAACCAACAGTAGTTGCATGGAGCTACCTCTTTGCAGTTGAGTAAGTGGCTTTGATTCTAAACTCAATTGCACATTAGTTCAAATATTTATAATTGGGGATAAAGTCATCCATTAGCTAGCATATGATATATTTGAGTGTCCTATTGAGGGTATATATGTTATTAATGAGTTTATTTGTCTACAAAAATATTAGATACTATGGAATAGAGGAAACAACAAAACCATAGACATCATGGGAATTGTCCCTACTTTGAAATTATAGACATCCATAAATTCCTTTGTATGCATGAGGACTTAACCTTAGACAATTAGACCTCTATATTTTCAGCTACTAAGAGACTTCATACTTAAGAAGAAAATCACAATGTAGAATAAGTAGGTGTAATGAATACCATGTTATAGAAAAAGATGAAAATTGAATATTCACAAGAAAAGAATATAACGTTGCATCATATGGTTTTAATTTTTTCTAAAATTTCTCAATATGTTGCTTCCAATGTCAAAATGGCTTAGGGTTCTATGCCTTTAGTCACACGTGGTTTTTCAGTTGTTAGGATAAAAATAAAAAGGTGATGATCAGAGAGCATAAGGATCTCTTTATGAACTAATTGTTGTTATAAGATTATTCCATAGAAACACACAACAACTAAGTCATGTAAGTTATAATAACCAAAAACTCTTGTTAACTACGAAACACATAATGCATCTCTCATAAAGTATATTTAAAAAACTAAACATTGAAAATTCAAGAACGGTCCCCAAATTACAAAACTTGGAAATTTGTTGAGATGAACACCAAGTAGACCAATTATTTAATGAGGCCTCTAAACTTAGCAATCAAATTATTTGTTTAAAAAGGGGGCTTATTTTACTCTCCAATACCTTAATTTTTTGCATGTATGATTAACCCAAGGTTTTACACAGAGACTTCAAAACAAGACAAGTGGAAGATGTAGTTAAATATACCAAGGACATTATAAATCACCATCATTCCTATTGTACTCTTTCATGCTCCTTATATATTAATGGAGGGTATGCTAATTCAAGGGAATTTTTTTAATACCTTAAACATAGGTAGGATAATGGAACATATAGGAGGAGGTTTTGTCTTGGGTATCCCTATAAACGTTAAGTTAGAAGAGGCCACCCTCAATTGGCCTAAGGTTTACAAATATTTTCTTAATTTTGATTTCAATGTTATCGATGGAATTTGTGAAAGTTCTAAATTGGACCTCAACATTTTCAAATTTTGGTAAAATTCATGCTTAGAAACAAAATCACAATATAGGGTATGCATTTATAATGGATATCTTGTTACAAAAAAAATGGAAATTGAATCTTTAGAATTATAGTGTATAATGCTGCATCATATGGTTTAAACTTGTCCAAGAGTTTACAATTCAATTTTTTTAATGTCAAACTATCTTTGGGTCCAATGCCTCTAGTTACACATGGATTAACAATTGATAGAATTATAAAAATAAAAAGGTGGTGACCATAGAACGCAAGGATCTTTTGATGAACTAATTGTTTATACACTTCCCTTTTGAAGGCATATGCAACAAATAAGCCATGTAAGTCATAATAACCCAAAACTCTTCTTAATTTAAAAACAAACAATGCATCTTTCATAGAGTAGGTTTAAAACAATAAACATTAAAAATTCAGGAGGGATACCCAAATACATAATTTGTGCAATTTGTTGGGTTGAACACCAAGAATGTCAATTAGTGAATGAAGCCTCTAAACTTGGAAATTAAAATTCTTAGTTTAAAAGGTGGTTTATCCTACCCACAAATACCTTAATTTGTTGCATGTATGATTAACCTATGGTTTTACATGGATTTCACAAGCAAAGGAAAGTGGTAAGTGGAATCAAATATACCAAGGCAATATAAATCATCAACATTCTTATATTACTCTTGCACACTCCTATCTTAATGGAGAGGAAACTAGTTCAAGGTAAATTTGTTAATACCTAAAACACAAGTGATATAATGGATATTTCAAGTGCATGTTTGGTATTGAATAGTCTTGGAAACTATAATTCAAGAGAGGCTACCATTAATTGGACTAAGGTTTATGGATCCCACCTCCATAAGATATTAGCACCCCCAAAATGTGTTAGGATTATATAATATTCCCTTGTCCATATTAGTTTATTTGATCATCTTTCCTAGTTTAGGAGGGCATTATTACTGTACTAGAGTGTGGGGAACACATATAGAGGTTAACTGCCACTTATTGCATGTTCATGCATGAGTTTATGTGCCTCTGATACCTATCCCTACATTGTAGGAGACCACTCTGAGTGCCAGTAATAGTTTCCATTAGTTGGTTGTGGTAGGTAAGATGTTATGTTGAATCAACCTCCAGTTACATTCAGTTATATCACTCTCAGTCATTCTAGTGCCAGTTTTGCATGGATGCATGGGAAAGTGGCACATTTTTCCACCTACCTTATCAGTTTAATTGTTTTAACTAGTTTAACTAATTGTCGAATTGATTTAGACATCAAGAGTTAGACTAGTGGCTCCCATGCAGTGATGTAGACACTCCTAGTTAGCTATTCAGTCAGATTGAGTTGGTAGATTCAAATCTTATCCACATGTTTCTAATTCTCCTTATTGTAACAATGTTGTATTACTGTTGAATTAATGAAGATTAATGTTGTAGCTAACTGATCAAGTCTTATCATATTTGTCTCAAATTTGTCTTGTTTGGTGTACATTGTTCTTGAGATTCCATTGCATAATCCTACTTCACAATTTCTCTCATTTTCCTGTAGATCAATGGTTCACAAATTCAACATGGTATCAGATCCTTGTTCAGGATAGAAGCAATTCTGTTTTGATCTCCATTGTACACCAAAAGAAACTGAGTTTTCACATAAATTCTGGAATAATAGCCTTGCTCCCTCTAAATTTTGTTAAAAGAAGTCTATCCAGGTGGAAAGGCTTGAAACTAACATGATTGTGAATTGAATTTAGTTTTTGCAGGTATCTACGTAGCTTCTTGAGGAAGTGATTGTTTTAGCATACATAAAGATGGATTCCTTAGCTCTCGTACCCTGAATCCTTACACCCTTCAACTACACTGATTGGAGGGGAGATATGCAGGTGTCCTTGCACAATATTGGCATATGATAGGATGAAAATGGGAAGAGAAACTGATCCAAGATAGCATGTTGAGAAGAACAAATTTTTGAATCGGCTTGATGAGGCCTTTGGCTTCATGTGCACCAATATATCCCGGGATATTTTGTTCCACCTTGAGGGACTAAGGAATCCAAAGGAAGCTTGGGAGAATCTTGAATATTTGATTGGAAAACAAGATTAGATTTGAGAGAACATATTGGAGAGTGAGCTCATTTCTCTACATCCCAACAATTTTGAATCTATTCAACAATTCTTCACAAAATACAAGTCACTAGTACTACAATGCAAACAATGTGAATTAGAGAGGAAATATGAGAAGCTTGTGTTGTCTATACTAAGCAAGATTGGATCTGAGTGATCAATATTTGTTTCTACATTCCATTCTGGAAGAGCTTCCATCCCTAATTGGAATATTCCTTCTCTATATTCTTTTGATGATTCCTTAATACAAGAGCAAGATAAATTGGTTCAAATGAGAGTGATTTAAACCTCCAAGAAACAAGCACTCTTGATGACATACTCAGACAATGCCCAAGAAAGAGGGAAGCACAAAGGGAAGGAGCCCAAAGCCACTGATTTGAAGCCAAAGGAGAATAAGATATCTTCCTATGGAGTCTCAGGTTCCAAGAAAAAGAAGAAATTCGAGAATACTAAGTGTCCATATTGTATGAGAGGCTTTCATCCAAAGAGCCAGTGCATGAAGAAGAAAATCAACCAACTGTCAACACTCCTTGAACAAAATAATATTTCTCCTCCACAAAGAGTAAATAAGTCTGATGCTGGACAACCGATAGAAGACCATGAGAGGTGACATGCCTTCAAGGTAGGTCTCTCTCGATCGAAGGCTTACTTGATAGATTCTAGAGCATCCAACCACATGGTTTCCTCTAAGGAATCCTTCAACACTCTCAATCTCTCAGGGGGACCTAATATTCATATGGGTGACGACTCTTAGATCACAACAATAGGAAGAGGTTCTATTAAAATCTAACATGGAGAGTTAATAAATGTACTCTATATGCCCTCCCTTGCAACAAATTTGTTATCTGTATACCAGATGACTCACACTGGCTCACAAAAGCAAGTGGTATTTGGACTTGAATCACTAGAGATCACATATATCTCAACTAGGAAGATTATTGAAAAAGGTATTGCAGACCATGCCTCCAAGGCATATACATTCTCACATTTCATTCCATACTCAGATCTAGTACAACCACAACTTCTATTCAAAGTAGATACATATTTATTGTCTAACATTTTAGATTCAGATTTAGATGAAGAGGAAGATCAACATGATATTGATATTGAGCTTACACCTCAAGAGGATCTAGATCTATATCCAACATCTATTTCATCTTAGCAGCCTAAATGGGCCCATAATCTCATTAAAGCAACTGGGGATGTTGCTGGGAATCCAAATGATAGAAGAAGAACAAGGTCCCAGTATCAGAAAGAGTATGTTGCATTTTCCCACACATATCCACTTCTCCCTGAGAGGTGTTTCATGATGTTGGGATCAGATCCTCAAACTTTCAAAGAGGATTTCCATGATCCAATATGGCAAGTAGTTATGGATGAGGAATTTGATTCGCTACAAGACAACAAAACTTGGGAACTTGTCCCCTTACCTCCAGTGAGGAAACTTGTTCAATGAAAATGTGTCTACAAGACCAAGATAACTTTTGATGGAACCGCAACCAAGTAAAAGGCTCGATTGGTGGCCAAAGGATACTCATAGGTTCAAGGATTGGACTATAATGAGACATTTTCTCCAGTAGCAAGAATGGATTCCATCAGACTTATCTTGGCAGGTGCGGCTTAAAAAAGGTGGGAGGTACATCACATGGATGTAAAAAATGCATTCCTCCATGGTTACTTAAAGGAGGAGATTTACATGAAACAACTTGAGGGGTACAATGAGGATTCCTCCTTAGTTTTTAACTTGAGGAAATCACTATATGGGATCAAACAAACCCCAAGGGCATGGTATTCCAAAATGGATTCCTTCCTCGTTTCACAGAGATTTGAAAGATGCAAACAACATTGCAATGTTTACATGCAAAAGAAAGAGGGATCCTTGCTATTTATTGTGTTATATGTGGAGGAATTTCTCATTACTAGAAGCTTTGTTGTTGGATTGAGAAGCATCAAGTCATCTCTAAACAAAGCATTCACTATGACTGATCTTGGACTGTTAAGACAATTCATTGGTCTCGAAGTAACTCAAAAGACTTCGGGATTCATGATCTCATAATCCAAATACTCATTAGACATTCTTAGGAGATTCCACGTGGAAGATTGTAAATCATCCCCTTTTCCCATCCTATCTGGCCCATCAGGATAGGAGAAGGTGGTTCTACACCATTTGTAGACAACACTCTTTTCAAACAGCTCACTGTGAGCCTTTTATGCCTCACACATTCGAGACCAGACATATCCTATGTTGTGAGTGTTGTTTCCAAATACATGCAAGAGCCACCTAAGTTGCACTGGAAGGATTCAAAACGTATCTTGCACTATGTGCATGGTACTAGAGATTATGGGATCCATTATGTAGCTGGTGCACAACTTGATCTCATAGGATTCACAGATTTAGACTGGGCTGGAGATGGGAATGACAGAAAATACACTTTAGGATTTGTGTTAATGTTGGGATATGGGACAATTTGTTGGTCCAGTAAGAAGCAAGTAGCACTTGCACTCTCTTCAGTAGAAACAAAGTATAGGGGGGCTGTAAATGCAGCCATTCAGGAAGTTTGGCTCCAAGGCATCTTGACAGAATTTGAGATTCACAATTAACCTTTAGTGGACATCTATTGTGACAACCAAAGTACCTTAAAGATATCCAGTGACCTAGTTCAGAAGCAGCGGATGAAGCACATTGAGTTTCACATGCTTTATATTCAGGAACTAGTGCATGAAAAAACTATCACACTACATTACTGCCCTACAAAGGAGCAAATTGCAGATATATTCATCAAGTCCTTCACAGAAAAGAGATTTTTCTTTCTCAGATCTCTTCTTGGTGTAAATGCATGATTCATTCTTCCTGATTTACTGCTTTTTTGAGGGGGGGGTTTCCCGTGAGGTTTTCCCCATTTTCCTTAGTTTATTAAGCAGTTTTTATTTTTCATTAGATTGTATGGGTAACTTTTGACCTAGTTTCGAGAGCCCAAATTTGTCCAATTTAGGATTAGGGGGGGTGTTAGGATTATATAACCCTCCCTTGTCCATATATAGTCTATTTGATCATATTTCCTAGCTTATGCGGACATTATTATTGTACTAGAGTGTGGGGAACACATATAGAGGTTAACTGCCACTTACTGCATGTTCATGCATGAGTTTATGTGCCTCTCTACATTATAGGAGACCACTCTGAGTGCCAGCAGCAACCTCCATCAGTTGGTTGTGGTAGGTAAGAAATTATACCGAGTCAACCTATAGCTACATTTAGTTAGATCACTCTCAGTCAGTCTAGCACCATTTTTCCATGGCTGCATGGAGAAGTGGCTCCTTTTTCCACCTACCTCATCAGTTTAAATAGTTTAACTATTTTAAATAATTGTCAGACTGATTTATACATCAGGATTTAGACTAGTGGATCCCATGCAGTGATTTTGACACTCCTAGTTATCTATTCAGTCATAATGAGTTGGTAGATTCGAATCTTATCCACAAGATTCGAATTATCCTTATTGTAACATTGTTTTATTACTGCTGAATTAATGAATATTAATGTTGTAATTAACTAATCAATTCTTATCATATTTGTCTCAAATTTGTCTTGTTTAGTGTACATTGTTCTTGATATTCCACTGCATAATTCTACTTCACAATTTCTCTCATTTTCCTGTAAATCAATGGTTCACAAATTCAACAAAATGTATCCTAAATAAGGAATGAACTAAAAATTAATTAAAAGTTAATTAACATCATTAATAAAGTATTTATTCAAACCCTTATTTCCCCTTGAAATTTTTTCTGGTTGTACAAAAAACAATGTGGAGTTTGGCAAACGATTCGATTTGGGGTTAATGCAGAAATTTTGAAAGCGAGTGACAATGGAAAAATCCCTCCAATTTTATATTTTTCGATTTGACATGTTATATTTGATTTACCCAGAACCAAAATATGTTTCCAAACCAAATCAATGTCATTATTGAATCTACCCCACTTGAACAAAATCAATTATCTCGTCAACACACAAACCCTTATTTCCCCTTGAAATTTTTTCTGGTTGTACAAAAAACAATGTGGAGTTTGGAAAACGATTCGATTTGGGGTTAATGCAGAAATTTTGAAAGCGAGTGACAATGGAAAAATCCCTCCAATTTTATTTTTTTCTATTTGACATGTTATATTTGATTTACCCAGAACCAAAATATGTTTCCAAACCAAATCAATGTCATTATTGAACCTACCCCACTTGAACAAAATCAATGATCTCATCAACACACTAGGTCTATGATCAAACCAAATCAGATTGTGTTGAAATCCTCTGAAGAACATTGATGCTATCATGATCAATTTGTAAGAATATTTGTTTTCCAGTTTTCTGTGCCCTGGGTTGTATATTTAAAAAATGTTAATTTGTTTCAGAGTTGATTGTAAGTACATATGAACATTCCATTGCTCACAATACAAAATATGCATTGGAGAGGAACCCTCTATTTCTTTAAAAAATTACATATTTTTTTTAATATCTTACCTTGAACAAAATATGTGAACTAGTGTCTTGTTTTAGATCTTACCTTGCTTGAATGAAATATGTGAACTCGTCATAGCATTAGCTCTCTAACCAAACAAAATCGGTCTGCGTTGAAATCCTCTTAGCAAAATCGATGGTGTAGTGATACGACTGATAAGTAATTTTTTTCAGTATTTTATGCTTAAAACAATTTACATTTTTACCCAGATTGAACCAAATCTATGAACCCATCAAAAGGTCTATTTTATTCTGCGGGTTCAGGAAGTTACCAGCAATACATAACTGTAAATAAAAGATAGCATTCACATGATACTAACCATGATACAAATAAGAGTAATTGGGACATATGTAATTATCTTTATATTATAGAACATGAAGTATACAAGTACAATGTACATACATATCTCTGGATATGGCTCACCAACATAATTTATACATTTTACATTCAATTATTTAGTTATAACTATCAGGTTAGTCGGCCAACCGACCAACTGTCCCAACTCGATCGTAGTCGGCTAGAGGAACTAGTCGTCTAGTTGAATATGCTCCTCCAAAATCTACCCCACCAACAAAATATTTCTTCGTCCTAAAGAGAAGAGGGAGTGCAAAAATTTGTAAATTATGGCTGGTGACCCATTGGTGAAATCATATACTGGGTCAGTGCACTACAATCTTTGACAATGGCAATAGCAGAGGATGTGAGTTGAGTCTAGAAATATTGTCATTCATGCAAAAGTGTTTGAATGTTTGTACTAACAGTGATGAGATTGGTGAGCTTGGCAATTTTTTCTCTAAGGGGGTCATGCTTGATATTCTAAAGGCATTTCCCTAAAATTAGTTGTTGGTTGTTTGCATCATTGGGTAATTTATTTATTTGAATGACCAAGCTATAAACTTCCTTCTATGTTGGTTGAGCATGCTTAGACCATTGAACGACTTTGTTTTGGATCTCCTTAAGTTTTTTTTCTTCCATGTTGATTTGTTGCTCGAGGTATGGTATTATTGTAATGGCAGAAGAGACTTCTTGCTAAAATATGAGTGCTAGGTTGTTTTGAACTCTGCTCATGTTGGAAAAAACATGTCCATAATGTAAGTACCAATTATGCAAAACTATGGACAACTTCTTAGCAGCTGGTGCATATTCCTGAAGTTTTATAAGTCAACTAAAAATTAATTGGATGTTCCTTTGGTCATTGGTGGAAAGGTTCTTGACATCAGTTAGTTGCAATTTTTCTGGGTTATCTTCTAGTGAGGACTGCCTCATTTTCCAAGTTCCAATTTATCGTCTTTGTGTTAACATCTCCTTACCTCCATTGTTGGGGGAGAGCTCACTACTCGATGTTCAAATGGAAAAATCAGTGGGCATTGGGGCAAACTCGAAAATATTGGGGCAAACTAGTCCTCACGATTTCAAATTGAAACATCTAGGGCAAACTCAAACCTATATGCCTCAATTGCTGCAAATGCGGAGCTAACTCAAACCTATGCGCCTCCATTGCTGAAAATGCGGGGACGAATTTAGGATTTTAACCAATTTTAACTTGGTGAAATCCCTATTTTCTTGCAATATGAGATTGGTGATTTGTTGGAAGGTAAAGGTTAATTTAATAATTATTTGGATAATATGTGAAATTTAAAAAAGTTGTTCTTATGTTAAAAAATAGCCAACCATTTTTTTAAACCCCTTTAATTTCGCCCCTAGGCTAAATTTCTCCCTTAAAATTTGCCTTGGTCATGTTTCACTATAGTGTATGGTATATGCTGACACAAACAAACATGCGACACATTGACAATGTGACATTCAACGTTCATAAAGAGTTATGTCACATTGTGATTTTTATCAAGGGTTACATTGATAAAGTAAAACATGACTCGTTAATGTCAGTCACGCATAACTATGGTGGAACTAAAGTCCAACATGGTTGACCAAAGCCAGCCATGGTTTTCTATAGTGTATGTTATATGTCGACACAACTAAAGATGTGACACATGAACAATGTGACATTCGAAGTTCATTAAGGGTTGTGTCGCATTGTGATGTTTATCAAGGGTTATGTTCCATCGTGACATTCATCAAGGGTTATGTCACACTGAGACATTAGTCAAGGGTTATTGCGCATTGCGACAATTCCTAAGATGTGACACATTAATAATATGAAATTTGATGTTTAGAAACTTTTATGTTGCATTGTAAACTATGGCCACATGTTTCTAAAGTCAAACATGCCTAGCTAAAGTCAACCATGGTTAACTATATTCAAATTAATGTCAAACATGCTTGACCAAAGTCATCCATACTTTGCTACAATGTATAGTAAAGGCCTTCACAACAAAAGATGAAACACATGAATAATGTGACCTCCATCGTTCATCAATGACTATGTCACATTATTATGTTTATCAAGGGTTATGTTGCATTGCAACGTTCATCAAAGGTTATGTCACATTGTGACATTAGTGAAGTGTTATGCCACATTGTGACAATGCCCAAGATGTGACACATTAAAATGAGACATTTGATGTTCAAAAAATTTCATGTCACATTTTGAACTATGCCCATGTGGTTCTAAAGTCAAGCATGGCTCACATAAGTTAGACATGGTTTATTATGGTCATACTAAAGTCAACATGGTTGAGAAAAGTCATCCATGGTTCATCGTAGTGCATGGTATATGATGGCATGACCAAAGATGTGGCACGTGAATAATGTAGCATTTGGCATTCATCAAGGGTTATGTCGCATTGCGATGTTTATCAAGGGTCATCATGCATTGCGGTGTTCTAAGAGGGTTATGTCACATTGTAACATTGGTCACGGGTTGCATGGCATTGTGACAATGTGACAATGTCCAAGATGTGACACATTAATAATGTGGCATTTGATGTTCATAAAATTTAATGTTACATTGTGACATTAGAGGAAATTTCAACTCAAAATGGGCCTTTTAACTTTAACTAAAATTCCATGTCATTATGTGTTAGCCAATGAATTTGCTTTAAATTTGAAATACTGTATAGGTCTCAAACACTTTTTTAATATAAATTTGGGGATAGGTATCATAAAAAAAACTACTTTTTTTGTTTGTATTTTCGACATATCTCCTTGTGTTTTTACTCAAATTTTGATCAAGAGAGCTCGTTGGATGCGGAATTAAATTTCGCATCCAATGAGTACCCACTTGGCATACTTTTGACAGAACTTGCTGCCCCAAAAACAAGAAATACCTAAAAAAATGTGATGACATCATCATCACATTTTTTCAGGTATTTCTTGTTTTTGGGGTAGAGGGGTCCGTCAAAAGTATGCCGAGTGGGTACTAATTGGATGCGGAATTTAATTTCAAATCCAACGAGCTCTCCCGATCGAAATTTGAGTAAAAACATGGGGAGATATGTCTAAAATACAAAAAAAATAGCTTTTTTCTTTTCTTCCTCCAAAATTAATAAATATTATTTTATTATTTTGACTATTATTTTATTAATTTTTTTAGGAGGCCCATTTTCAGTTGAAATTTCCTCTAATGACTATGGCCAAGTGATTCAGTAAAGTCAACCATGGCTAACCATGTTCTAACTAAAGTCAAGCATGGTTAAGCAAAGTCAACCATAGTTAACCAAGTCAAATATGAATCACTAAAGTCAACCATGCTTGACTATGGTCAAACTAAAGTAAAACATGGTTGACTAAAGTCAGCCATGATTCACTATAGTTTTTGGTATATGCCAACACAACCAAAGATGTGACACACGAATAGTGTCACATTTGGTGTTCATCAAGGGTTATGTCACATTGTGATGTTTATCAAGAGTTACATTGCATTGCAATGTTATTTAAGGGTTATGTGACATTGCAAAATTGGTGAAGGGTTATGTTGCATTGTGACAATGCACAAGATGTGATAGATTAATAATGTGACATTAAATGTTTAGAAAATTTCATGTTGCGTTGTGAACTATGGTCATGTGGTTCACTGAAGTCAAACATTGCTAATTATGGTCAAAGTAAAGTCAAGGATGGTTAACAAAAGTCAAACACGACTTTCTAAATTTAACCATGCTTGACTATAGTCAAACCACAGTCAAACTAAATTCAAACATGGATGACCAAAGTCAACCATGGTTCGCTAGAGTGTCCTGTATATGTCAACACAACCAAATATGTGACACGTCAATCATGTGGCATTCGACATATATCAAGGTTATGTCGCATTGTGATGTTTATCAAGGGCTACATTTCATTACGATGTTCATGGGGTTATTTCACATTTGACATTAGTGAAGGGTTATGTCACATTACGACAATGCCATAGATGTGAAACATTAATAATGCGATAGTCGATGTTAAGAAAATTTCATGTTTCATTGTGAATTGTGGCCATGTGGTTAAAAAGTTAAATCTGCCTCGCTAAAGTCAACAAAGGTTGACTACATTCAAACTAAAGTCAAAAATGGATGTCAAAAGTCAACCATGGTTCACTACATTATTTGGTACATGCCGATACAACCAAATATGCAACACATGAATAATGTGACATTCGATGCTCATCAAGGGTTATGTCACATTATGATTTTTTTCCACATTCTGACATTCATCATTTTTTATGTATGATTGTGACATTTGTCCATGTTTATGTCACAATATCAAATTCATCTTTTCAATCTTTGTCTAAGGGTTTGCAAGAGTTTTGTAACATTGCAATGTTGATCAAGTGCCAGTTTTTATTGCAAAATTAAACTTCTAATCATGTTTTAGTTATCTCAACTTCTAATATTTAATATTTTTAATTAAATTGAAAAAAATAATATCAACTAATAATTTAAATTAAGATGAGATATATTAATAATAATTAATAATTTGAATTGAATAGTACCCATTACTAACAATATTAGATTCTAGTAGGGGGATGGCATCTATGGCTCCTTCGACTAGGGCTTCGGTCTGAATTCCTTCAGCCATTGCCTACTCGTTCAGATTTTCTCCTGTGGATCTCCCTTCATCGGTGGTCGCTACAGGGTCTGGCTCATTCGGCCCTTCCTAGTGGAGCTCTCTTTCGGTTCTGCTCCAGCCTTCTTCAATCTTCCCGCCTTCGACAACGGATCTTGCCGTGTATGAAAGTGTTGTTGCCCCTCGTGTGGCCTCCTTCAGTGAGATGGTCAAGTGAAACCTTGGATCTGGTCCTCCTCTGCTCATGGTGCAAGAAGCTCCTGCTCTCACCATTCGTATCATTCAAGAATATTTGGACCATGCTGAGCACTACAGTTCTCATGCTTTAGTTTACAGGTTTACTGGTCTGTGGCCCCGGTTATCATGTGTGCATTTTTGGATGTCCTCTGAATGGTACCCTCTCTTAGAAGAGGGAGCCATCATATACCCCTATGCAAAAGGGTTTTTTTGTAGTAATATTTGTTTCTACATATGATAGGGAATAGATCTTTAGATATGGGTCGTGGTTATGGGGCAGGTTGGGTCTGTCCATGCAACCATGGTCTCCTACTTTTGATACCTCTACTGCATTTATCTCTTTGGCTCTGGTATGTGTTAGGCTTCCAAATCTTCCTCTACGCTTTTTGGGACTCACCTCTCTACAATTCATCGAGAATTCCCTTGGAAAGTTTCATAGAAGAATTCAAGAAACGAAGACTTCCTTCACCACCTATGCTCAAATTTGTGTGGAAATGGATTTCAGTAAAGGGTTTCCAGCAGAAATCATCCTGAAAGGTAAGGGCTATTCATGGACTCAAAAGTTAGATTATGAGCAAATCCATTTTATATGTAGATGCTGTTATGAGACAGGACATTTAACCCTCAAATGTAAAAAAATCCTAGAGAAAAATAAAGAAAGAAAAACCCACCGAAATCCCACCTAGTGGATCAGTGCAATCATGAACACCAGCAAATATGGAAGGACCCAGATCTTTCGGAAGAATTTCCAGCGGATGAAAACAACAGTAAACCATCTCATCTTTCAAAAGAAATTCTGGCGGATGAAAAAAGCAGTGAACCATTTCAACAAGCTGGGCAACCTCCCACTTCCTGGAAAACTAGTGGGCCCCCAAACTCGCCTACCTCTACAAGTTGGGCAGATCAAGCAGAAGAAGAAGATTCACAAGTTTCATCTCTAGACAACCAAGCAACTATTAAATATCAAGAACATTCCAAGGAATGGATGAAAGTATCAAAAAATAAGAAGCCTCCTCAAGCTAGGTAGCCAGTAAAGACACGAGGACATACCGACACCATGAAAGTGCTCTCAATTGAGATCGTCCCTCTGTATTTTTATCTAAGTATAGATAGTAGTAAGATCAATCTTTTGTGTTTTCTGGTAGCTATCTCCAAATGGTAGTTTTGAACTATGTAGATCTCTTTTCAGTGGTTATACCACGACTCAATTAACACAAAACATAATTGTTCTTGTCAATAACAATATAATTAATAATTTGAATTAATATCATTAGAAATTTTTTTTTTTTTAAAAGTATGATTTTTATAATTAAACATATTATATCTTATTAAATTACTGTACTAAATTCTAAAAAAATTGTCTTAGAGTTTAAATTTTCATAAATTTTATTAATAATTTTGATTTAGAGTTTATTTTTTCCTTTGGAAACATAAATACATTATTTTCTTATTTTATATTTTAAATGTTCTTTAAGCGTGATCAAAATATGTCTCAATGGAAAAAAAACTTTATGTACAACCATAGTCTTCATTAAGTCAAATATTAACCATGAATTGAAAATTAATCAAATGCTCATGTTTCCACTTATCACAATCTAGACATTATTTCCACTAATATTCATGTGGCATAGACATTATGATATAACCCTAGGTGTTAAATGATATGTAATAATAGTGCGACACATTAATATTAATTAATAATGTATTTCTATTTCTATTTGATTATTATATTTTAATTAAATATTACATTATAAAATAATTTAATATAATTTTAATTAAAAGTTAATAAATGATTAATTTTTTAATTAATGATTATATTTTATTTAATTAATTAATATTATTTTAGTAATACTTTGCTTTTTAATATCTTTATATACTATTATATTAATTTTAATCACTAAAGTCAATTATGGTTAACTATGGTCAAACTAAAGTTAACAATGGTTAACTAAATTCAACCATGGTTGACTATGGTCAAATTAAAGTCAAATATGGTTTACCAAAGTTGACAATGGTTCGCTACAGTGTTCGGTATTTACCGACACAACTTAAGATTAGACACATTAATAATGTGGAATTTAGTGTTCGTCAAGGGTTCGGTCACATTGTGATGTTTATCAAGGCTTATGTTGCATTGTGACGTCGATGAAGGGTTATGTCACATTGCGATATTGGTTAAGTTTTATGTCGTATTGCGAAAATGCCCAAGATGTGACACATAGATAATGTGACATTCAATGTTCAAAAAAATTAATGTTGCATTGTCAACTATAGCAATGTGGTGCACTAAATTCAACCATGATGGTTCAAGGGTTATGTCACTTTAAGATGTGACATATTAATACTCTTGATTAAGGGTTATGATGCATTAGTGAATAGTATGTTGTATTGTGACATAACCATGGAGGAATGTCACAATTCAGTAAAACCCTTCAAAATGTCCCAACACATCATAACTATAAATGGAATTCATAATCCAACAAAATCATTAAGGAAAATAATTCAACATAACACATGATAAATGTCGCAACACAACAAAACCATTAAGGAATGTACTAAATATAACTCAACCTGTTATCACCATTTCTAGGCTAAGCAATTGGTAAGGGATTTGGCCAATAATGGTGGAATAAGGTTTGTAAATTTTCATATCATATGACCCTAAAGATTGTTGATGAGGATCTACAGGTGTTTGAAGGGACATTTCTAGGTTAAGAGTGCCAAATACTTGAAGAAATTATGAAGAAATGCATGTAAACGAAGGAATCCTCCCTTAGCTGAATGATGACAAAGAATGGACAGTTTAGATGCACATCGCACGACATCAAAGGCCAAAAAACATTTCCTCCCAAGGAAAGTCGAGAGTGGAAGAGGTAAAAAGTTAGTTGTAAAAAGTAGTGAACCTGACTTTCACGTTCTGCAGACCAAGATCTATGGCCTAGAATGCTTCTGCACAAAGAAATGGTTCAGAAAAAGGCGGGAGAGAAAAGGCAGAAGCAGAAAAGGCAGGATCACAGTCACGAAAATTGGAAAATACGCCTTGTACTTTCCGCTAAATACAGAAGCGGAAAGGAGGGAGCGGAAAGATCAAAATCAAACTCTGAAGAAGTTAAAATCCTGATTTTTGTTTTTCGTAGTTCGAAGATCTGATGGTCCGGAGTGCTTTCATCAAAGATTGACGTTTCAGAAGAGAGCAAAGGGGCACAGATCAAAAGGCAGAAAAATTAAGTATTTGATCATGAAAGGTTAAAATTCTGCATTCTGTGATCCGCATAAGATTAATGGTGTGGAAATAAAATGGCGGAAAGGTGGAAGCAAAAAGGTAAAAAACTAAGCTCCTAGGAAATTTAAAAGTTCGCTTTCTACATTCCATTCTTTGTGAAAGGAGAAAGCAGAAATGCAGAGGCAGAAGAAGAGAGGTTCAATGAAGAAAATTGGAAGATCCACATTCTGTTTTCTGCTAAAGGCAAAAGCGGAAGGGAAGAAGCAGAAAGCAAAAATGTAAAGTTTTTTATGAAAAGTCGGAATTTCAATTTCCTCTCTCCACAGCTTGATCTCACATCGACGATTGAAAATGAATCCTGTAGAGATCAACGGTGCAAAAAGCTAAAGGGTGGAAAGGAATAGGCGAGGGGCTGAAATACCAAATTAAACCTCGAAAGCTATCGGCCCGTTTTCTATTTCCCACAGAACCTAGATCAACGGTCCCATAATGGATCTCAAGGTAAGATCTATGGTTCAGAAGCAAATTCACAGGTGAAGATGCATGCATAGAGTGAAGCTATTGCAGATCATCAAAGGTGCTTTGATCCATCGTTTTCAGCTGACATATGTGGTTTTTGCTTGTCTTATTTTCCCAAAATGATCCACCACGTATGTCTCAACATGACTTCCTGTTTCTATGTTCAACTATTTTTGGCTCTGTTTCTAGGTTGGTCTCAGGAGCCTATGACACTATAAATATTCCTTGAATAGAGTAAGATGAGGTTGGAACCTGTGGGGTTCTGGGTTATGTATTTTGATATCTTCCCTTAAAAAAATGACAAATATGAATGCGGGCTTGTTGCTGCAGAGATTCCCATGTATGTCATAGTTACATTCTGTTATTTATTTTATTATGTGCATGTCTTCCTGTTTAACTTGCCATTTTGTTTTCTTCTTATCTTGAATGAGTGTGTAATATTTTAGGATTCATATTGTTTATTCTCTGACTATTTGTTCAAGATATCCACAAATCCTTTCAACCAAAGTTGATGCAGAATTCATATCCTCGATGCTCTGTATTGATGGACTTTCATTGCTTCTTCTTTATCACCAGACCAAAATCATTATGACTATAATTGAATGCGACCTTTCCTCTGTAGAAATTTCCCCTGCAAACTGTTCTATAATTCATGAATTTGTTGACTCCATAGCCCAATGTATGCTTGCTTTGTTTCAACCACCCACACATTTGAATTTTATTTTGTTTATGTATATGGCCCTGTTAAAAAATGTGATAGATCCCTCTCTAGAGAGGAAGAATCCAACTCCCTTTATTAAAGTGATTTTGTTGTTACCTTGGGATTCACCCTCCACAACCTAGGTGGTATTCTTAGTGCTAACAAATTGGCGCTGTTGTCGGGGACAAAAATGCAAATGATCCCTGGTAAAAACGACAAATATTCCAAGAAGAATGGGTTTCTATGGGAAAACAAAGACTCGTGCATTTGAAAAAGGTTGTATAATTTTCCTTGGTGACTCCACTAAAAGCTTTTGGAAGGTGAATCCACTGGGGAGACTATTTGATGGCGAACAATGGTCAAACATGAAGAAGGTAGTTCCTCTTTCACCTGGCGACTCCATCTTCAAAGAATCCAATCTGAAAAATGTTCTATGGTAGCTCCACTGTAAAAGGAGCTGCAAAGTTTGAGGAGCTTTTTTAGTTTCTCCATCATCATGATTAGTTCTCGGGATGCAAGGTATGCTCCTATGAATCTTGCTGCAATTCCTGGTTATCCCAATCGAATACCTAAGATAGACTAACTAACATATCTTCCAAGATTCAAAGGTCAAAAGAATGATGATGTTGCCATTCATTTCTTTAGATTTAATAAGCATATACATAAGCTGGGAGTTGAATTGCATGAGGATTCTTTAATGAAAATGTTCATGGCTAGTTTAGAAGAAAGTGCAAGGTCATGGTATGAGGGATTACCATCAGGAATTTTATCCTCCCTTAAAGACTTTCATATAGTATTTCATGAACATTTCAAAGATCAGTATCCTTCTCTGCTGTCAATTCAAGATTGTTGCACACACGATAAAGAGTTCATTGAAAATGTGAAAGACGAATGTGGTGATGATCAGTATATGGATGAAGAGGTTTTAGAGATATTACATGAATACTTAGATAAAAAAGAAAGATAAACCAATTGCCCTGATATTCAATAAAATTCCAAGCAGTTGGTAATGTCTTCCTTGACTGAAATTAACATAAGCCAAAACTCTGATTCCACCAACTATTTTTCTTTCCCTAAAACTAGTGATAGTTTGCAGCGTTCTTGTTTATCTTTGTGTGAACAAGAAAGAAGTTGGGACTTTAAATCAAATCCTTCCTCATATTATTCAACTCTTGAAATTTTTCCACAAGAGGAGGATGCCCCTGTTCAAGCAGAAATCCCCCTTTTACAGCATGCCTATATATGATGATGACTACTTGAATAATGCACCTGAAGATCATAATGATATTCCTTTTGAAATGCATGAGAGGAATCAAGTTATCAATTCAGGCATTTTGAATGAAGTTGTTGATATCTCATTTGAAAATTGTCATGAGAATTCCCTTCATGGTTATTTTAAAGATCAGTTTGACAGGGTGTTGGAGGAGCTGCAGTTGGAGCAGTTCTGTCATGGAAAACAAATAATAGAAAATTTTGCAGGTTATCATGATCGAGTGACAGAATACATGGAGAAGCTTTGTAGTAGGGTAATTTTTAGGGGCGAAATTTTGCCAATTGGCTATTTTTTGGGTTTTTTTTCAAAAACTAAATTCTCTATTTGGTAATTTTTAGAGTCTAATATCGCCTATATTTACACAAAATATGTATTTTTATCATAATATTCACCAAAATTTACACATTTCAGTGTTAATTTTATGTTTCATATTTAATATTCACCTACCTATCTATAAACGTGTTTTTTTAAATCCAAAACATTCTCCTAGAATACTATACTTAAGTATAATATTAGAATCCTTGAAAAATACCCTTCTTTCCAGTGGTAATGGTTGGTTATGTCTTTACAGTAAAGATCAATTTAATTAAGTCTGTCATCTCTGTTTATGATCAAGCATGAGGAGAAAGTTTGTTTATGGGATCATTTGCTTGATTGGCTTCATTGGAAGCAAAAAATCACTTGACTGGGCTCAGTAAGTAGGGTAGGTATGCGTGAATAAGCTCGACATGGTGAGCATTTCTTTCACTATTTTTTTAGTTTGTTTCAACATTAGTTCAGTTTTTGTTTTTCAAAGCATGCTGGGGATTTCAGGAAATAGTGGGAGCCTCCCAATGGATTTGGAACCTAGCTTACGAGTTCTTTGCTACCTTGCAGGGAGGATAGCATCAGAAGTTGGATCCAGTTAGCACCATTTCTGGGCTAAGTAATTGGTAACGGATTTGGCCAATAATGGTGAAATAAGGTTTGTAAATTTTCATATCATATGACCTTAAATATTTTTATGAGGATCTGTAGGTGTTTGAAGGGACATTTCTAGGTTAAGAATGCCAAATACTTGAAGAAATTCTAATTTTTTAATCTTGAAATGCATGTAAACAAAGGAACATTCCCTTAGCTAAATGATGATAGGGAATGGATGGTTTAGATGCACAGTGCACGAGATCAAAGGCCAAAAATCATTTTTTGCCCAAGGAAAGTCAGGAGCGAAAGAGTGGAAGAGGTAAAAAGTTAGTTGTAAAAAGTAGTGAACCTGACTTTCGCATTTTGCAGTCCAAGATATATGGCCCAGAACGCTTCCGCACAAATCAACGGTTCAGATAAAGGCAGGAGCGAAAAGGCGGAAGCGAAAAAGGCAAGATCACAGCCACGAAAGTTGGAAAATCTGCCTTCCACTTTCCGCTAAAGGAAAAAATGGAAAGGCAGGAGTGGAAAGATAAAAATTGAACTCCGAAGAAGTTAAAATCCCAATTTCTATTCTTCGCATTTCAGAGATCTGACGGTTCGGAGTGCTTCCGCTGAAGATCGACAGTTCAGAAGAGAGCAGGGGGTGGAGATCGAAAGGTGGAAAACTTAAATATTTTATCATGAAAGGTTAAAATTCTGCATTCCACGATCCGCAAGATCGACGGTTCACAGAGCTCCTGCATACGATCAACGGCGTGGAAATAAAATGGCAGAAAGGTGGAAACAAAAAGGTAAAAAACCGAGCTCCGAGGAAATTGAAAGTCTATTTTTCGCATTTCGTTCTCCATGAAAGGCGGAAATGGAAGGGCGGAAGTAGAAATGTGGAGTTGGAAGAAGAGAGGTTCGATGAAGAAAATTGGAAGATCCGCATTTCGTTTTCCGCTAAAGGCAGAAGTGGAAGGGAGAAAGCATAAAAGAGGAAATGTAATTTTTTTTATGAAAAGTTGGAATTTCAATTTTCGCTCTTCGTAGCTTGATCTCACATCGACGGCTGAAAATGAATCCTGCATCGATCGATGGCGCGGAAAGCTAAATGGTGGAAAGGAATAGGTGGGGGGCGGAAATACCAAATTAAACCTCGAAATCTGTCGACCCATTTTCCATTTCCTGCAGACCCCAGATCGATGACCCAAAATGGATCTCGAGGTAAGATCTACGGTTCAGAAGCAATTGCACAAGTGAAGATGCATGCATAGAATGAAGTTGTTACAGACCATCGAAAGTGCTTTGATCCATCATTTTCAGTTGGCAGGTGTTGTTTTCAGGTGTCTGATTTTCCCAAAATGATCCACCACGCACATCTCAGTATCCTTTCCTATTTTGTTTATGATCATGGAAAATATGCTAGATCATTAAATTTGTTAGGATTTTGATTTATATGTGTAACTATTTTTGGCTCTGTTTCAAGGTTGGTCTCGGGAGACTATGACACTATAAGTATGCCTTCAATAGAGGAAGACGAGGTTGGAACCTGTGGGGTTCTGGGTTATGTATTTTGAGATCTTCCCTTCAAAAAATGATAGAGCCGAATGTGGGCTTGTTGCTGCAGAGATTCCTGTGTATGTCGTAGTTACAGTCTGTTATTTATTTTCTTATGTGCATGTCTTCTTGTTTAACTTTCAATTTTTTTTTCTTCATGTCTGGAATGAGTGTGTAATAGTTCAGGATTCATATTGTTTATGCTCTAACTATTTGTTCTGCATATCCACAAATCCTTTCAACCAAATTCGATGCATAATTCATCTCCTCGATATTCTGTATTGATGAACTGTCATTCCTTCTTCTTTATCACCAGACCAAAAGCATTATGGATGTAACTGAATGCTGCCTTGCCTCTATAGAAATTTCCCCTGCAAACTGTTATGTAATTCATGAATGTGTCGAATCCATAGCCCAATGTATGCTTTCTTTGTTTCAACCACCCACACATCTGAATTTTATTTTGTTTATGTATATGGCCCTGTTAAAACTATGAGAGATCCCTCTCTATAAAGGAAGAATCCATCTCCCTTTCTTAAAGTGGTTCTACTGTTACCTTGGGATTCACCCTCCACAACCTAGAGTGCAATTCTGATTGCTAACACAACCCTTGAGAAACATTCCAAATATCTATCGAATAATTTATGTAACAACGATGCAACAATCTCACAATCCAACATAACCCTTAATAATTGTTACACTTTTACAATCTAATAAAATCTTTGAGCAACATAACATATATAAATATAAATGGTATTATAAACTAATAAAATATCGTATTTAATTAATTATAATACCATATAAAATAGAATAGCATTTAAACAATAAAATTCAATAAACTATCTTAAATATTGCATCTCATATATAATTTTAATTAAATACCATAGTTAATGATTATATAAATAATTATATAAACAATATTAGTTTATTAACACTTTAAAAATATTTGGATGTTGTAAACTCTCCTTGGTTACAACCTTTTGCTTGAGGAATACTTGCATTCTCCTCCCAGGGCAATGAGCTAGGGTTTGAGGCATCGAGGGTTTCGCGGGTCTACAGAAACCTAATGATCGAAGGCAGGGCCAACATCATGCTAAGAAGGTTGTTCCTTTGAGCCGCAACTAGTGGGAGGTGACTGGTGGGAAATTGTAGGGTAGGAATGCACCCCTGTAGAATGGCAGCAGTCAGGTATAGGAGGGAAGGGCGTAAGGATGGGGAGAGAGAGAGATCACGGTGACTACTGATGTAGAGACAACCTCTAGTAAAATGAAGATGGGACATGGAGGATGTCTCCCACGAGCCCAAGCAATCCCAACCCTCCAGATTCACTCAGATAAGGTAAGAGAAAAGGTATAACTCTAGAAGGAGAAATATCTGATATGAAAATTCATCGGGATATAGTCGAAAGAGAGATCCGGTACGATGGATTAAAAGTAACTGGAATCCCAAAGGGAATTATGATCTCCACCTAGGATATAAGGGGTTCTTTACTATTATCTTTTTCAACCAAGAGGGTCGGGACAATATCCTCGAAGGTGGCCTTTACTTCTTTTTCTGCAAGGCTCTACTTTAGACCATGGAAGGAAAGGTTTAACCCGGAGAAAGAGGACACGAGTGTGGCCCCGGTTTGGATCTGTCCATTCTCCCTACCATATGAGTATTGGGATCAAGAAATATTTCAATCTATAGGAAACACACTGGGGGAATTCATGATGTTAGCAAAACAAACAAAACAACAGTGGTACACTACTTTTGCGTGCATCTGCATCTATATGGACCTATAAAAAGAGATCCCGGAAGCTATCATTCTGAACTAGGAAGATGAGGAATGGGTGAAACCAATATATTATGAAAAAATCCCATTCAAATGCAGGAAGTGCCATGATTATGGTCATTTCAGTTGAAACTTCCCTAAGAAGGTCCAATAACCCTCGTAGGCTAAACCTCCACAGGGACAACGGAGGACAAAGAGGTTTTTTTCCAAGCCTAGAGTAGGAACAATACTAGATTGGGCCTACAACAACAGGAAAAAAAAGGGACACCAAGGGGGATGTCTGACCAGTAGAAATCCTTTTAAGATATTGGAGGAGAAGAGGGATGAAGAGGAGAAGGGGGGAAAGGAAAAATCCAGAAAACTTCCCAAGGAAGGAGAAAAAGTTGAGGAAGGCAAGGAGCAGGAGGAAGAGGAACAGATAAAGGCCATGAAGGAGGATGGTTTTGAGGACATGGAATTGGGGGAGCTAGATCTAGATGAAATTGAGAAGGAATGTGAGAAGAAGGGGAAGGGATACGTGTCTAGAAGTCAATTATAAATCCTCCAAGAAGCGATCATCAAGATGAGGGCCTGACAACAACTCGGGATAGCGATGGATCCCCATAACGAGAGAAAAAGGAAGAAACCAGAGGATGATATGAAATGAGGAAAAAAGATAAACAAATAGGAGATTGTAGAGGTAGGGGTCAAACTTATAGAGGTAGGCCAATACCCAATGATAGTAGCAGCTTTCTATGAAGTGAATAGAGTAAACCAATGAAGATAATACCATGGAACATAAGGGGATGCAACCATCCTAGGAAAATAAATACAATGGCATGGAAGTTAAAAAAGGAGAAACTGGATATCCTCTTCCTATAGGAGACAAAGTGTAAATCAGAAACCCTTGACAAGTTAGGACATAGGATTTGGAAAGGATGTAAGGCTATGTTTGTGGATGCCACGGGGATGGCAGGAGGAAGGGAGATTCTATGGCACCCTGAATCAATATGTTTAATGGATTGGAGGGTGAATCGTTTCTCGCTATCAACAAGTTTCACTATTCTAGAAACCGGGGTAAGGGGAACCCTAGCGAACACGTATGGCCTGAGTGATTTCCCCCATAAACCGGATTTTCTAGAGTTATTGAGGTGAATAAAAGGTCAAATATGCGATAGCACATGGAAAATGGGTGTGTATTTTAATATAATAACCTCACTAGGAGAAAACAAGGGAGGGATGAGGATTATGGAAAGATTCTAGGAAGCTTTTAGAGACTTTGTGAAACAAAGTCAACTGGTTGATATGGAGATTGGAAACATATGATGTACATGGAACAACCAATGAGGATGAGTGCACCATGTGGAATCTATAATATATATATTCCTTGTCTCAGAGGACATAGCCAGAGGAATATGATAAATATCAGCCAGTGTCCTCCTGACAGCAGGATCGAACCACTGGCCTATATGCCTACAGTGGGATAAGTTTGACCACCCAATTAGAAAACCATTTGTATTTGAGAAATTATGGATTGAACATAAATAATTTGAGGCCTTGGTGTGGAAATGGTGGCAAAAAATCCACCCCCCCCCCCATGATGTATCGATTTTAATAGAAGTTGAAGGATTTAAAAGCTAGGATCCACATGGGGAACAAATAAGACTTTGGAAACATATTCCAAAACAAGAAAAGGTTGATTGAAATATTGGAGGACATACAAAGAAAATGTATGGAAGAAGGGTGTGGAGAAGAACTTAGACAATTAGATAAATAACTTCTCACTCGGCTCGAAGACCAAGAGAGACAGGAGGATATTTTCTAGAAAAAAAAGTCAAGAAACCAATTTCTTCAGGAAGGAGAGCAAAACACCAAATTCTTCAATAACATGGTGATCCGCAACCATAAATGGTTGAAGATTCACAAATTAAGGAATACATGGGGGGACAGGTAGAAACAAGGGGGGATATAGAAGAAGAAATGGTTCAACGCTTCAAGGGAATCCTGAATGAAGATCAAGCTGATAGGAAGCAAGATATCAAAAGAATCACTAGACTCATACCAAGGGTAGTCACCCAAGAGTACAAAGAGATGTTGTTAAATCCCAACGACCTTCAGGAAGTGGAGGAGGATATGAATCAAATGGAACTTGGGAAAGCGCCAGGGTCAGATAGCTTCACTTCCAACTTCTTCCATCACTTCTGGGATTTGATAAAAAATGAATTTTGGGAAATAGTGGAAGAATCAAGGAAAGCTCAAGGAATCCTGAAAGATTTTAATGCGACTTTCTTAACCCTCTTTCCCAAGGTTGAAAGAGTTGAAACCCATGGCATGTTCATACCCATTGCCTTGTTCAATGTGATTTATAAAATTATCTCAAAAGTGATAGCCAATAGACTAAAGTCAATTCTCCCAATCCTGGTCAGTCTGGAACCGTATCGAGGTTTGTTGAAGGAAGACATATCCTGGATGGTATCATCTTGGTTCACGAAACCATTCATTCACTGAAGACCACTAAAAAACTAGGCATGTTAGTTAAACTGGATATATCCAAATCTTATGACAAGCTAAGCTAGAAATACATGAGAGGTATGTTAGGGGATTTTGGTTTCAGAAGAGAATGGATTGAGTGTACCATGAACATGGTTACTTCTCCATTCAATTAGATCATGCTGAATGGTTTTCCCACTCGAATTATGAACTTGACCAGGGGAATACAACAGGGGGACCCCCTCTCTTTATTCCTCTTCATATTAATGGAAAAAGGGCTCAGCAGGTTAATGCAAGACGAATGTTCTAGAAGAGAAGTAAGGGGGTTAAATCTCCATGAGGCGATGGACAAACAAACTCATCATCAGTTCGTGGATGACACAATGTTAATGGGGAACCCTTCAGTCCAAGAATCACGAGTGTTTAAGAGAAGTATGATGATTTTTTCTAAGGCATCTATGCTCAAGGTCAACCCAAAACAATCGCAGGTTTTCTTCTTCAACACCCTGAAGGTGACCCAGAGGAACATATTGTGGATCCAAGGATACGCTAAATGTTCATTCCCGTCATAATACCTTGGAGCTTTTCTTAAAGAGGGGTCCATTGGGAAGGTCTCCTGGCAAGATATGATTAATAGGATGAGGAGGAAGCTCACAGGTTGGGATATGAGACCTCTAAACCTCCCAAGTTGCTTGGTCTTAGTCAAGGAATTCTTGCATGTGATGCCAATATACCTCTTTTCGGTTCTATCAGCTCCGAAGGAGGTCATTAAAGAAATTCACAGTATTCAAAGAACATTCCTCTAGGGGGGTAGGTAAGAGAAATTCAAATTATCCGTAGTAGGGTGGGATAAAATATTGTCATCCTAAGGATAAGGGGGGTCTGGACATCAGGGACTCAGAGGTGGTGAGTGGGATTCAAGGAGCAAAGATATGGTGTAGATGGTGTAACCAAAACTCAGAACCGTGGGACAAATTATGGCATGTGAAATATGCTCGAGATACGTTAACATGTGACTTGGTCAGATTCAATGAAGAGAAGTTTGGGTCACACATATGGATGAAAGCCCAAAGTAATAAGAAACTAGTGCAAGATGGATGGGTAGCAAAATTCTAGGATGACTCTTGGAATCAATGTCCAAAATCAGGGAAAGATCCAAGATATAAAGCCATAAGAGAAAGTGAACTAAGAGAAGGAAAAAAATAAGGTATGGCAATATTGGGTGGAAACATACTTAGGTGATTATAGGAAATGGTAAGAGCATGAGTGGTGGGAAAGAATAACCATCAATGAAGAAAATAAACCCCTTGTGGATTTTCTTGGGGAAATATATATCCATAGGTGGGTAAGAGTGGACAACATAAGATGGGGTTACCTAACGAAAGTAGTTTTCAGCATCAAGGAAGCATACAACATCAAGACAAGAGGAGGGGAAGAGCGGGAGGAAATATGGCGGAAGGTATGGAATATGAACCCATGGATAAAAACAACCACCTTCAACTGAATGGTGTTAAAACGAAGGATTCTACCGGGGGATAATCTCAGGAAGAGGGGGATACATATCCCCTCTCAATGCCCATTAAGCTTTAATGAAGAAGAAAGCATGCACCATCTCCTGGATGGATGCCCCCTCTCCCCATCTCTATGGGATAGGGGAGGGACTATATTCTGCAGAAGTGACGGAGTTAAGGGACAACCAGATCTAACCCTCAAAGAATGGAACCTGAAAGCTTTTAAAAACCTGATCCTGGGCACATTATTGATGATGTTCCCAGGGATGTTATTATGGGTTATGTGGAAGGAAAGAAACAATCGCATATTTAGGGACAAGAAGTCCAACGAAAAGGAAGTTTGGAAGAGGCTAGTCCATAACCTTCATGAGACGATTAAAAGTAAGAAATGGGGAGAGAGGGACAAGGATATCACAAAGGTGAAATCCCATATAGCTACAGAGTGGGGGTTAGGTAGGAACGAACTCTATGGGTTGCGAAAAAAAAAACCTAGTATGTCGATCGTCTAGCCAAAAATTATAGTCTCCTCTGTAATCAGGCTATTTCAAGATTAATTTTGATGGTGCATTAAGGGGAAACCTAGGAGCTACTGGATATGGTGGTGTTTGCAGAGATGCAATAGGGGGTATTATGAAAATATACCATGGTTCTATCGGGACTAATACTAACAAATCTACCGAGCTGGAAGGTCTTATCCAGGGCCTCAAGATGGTTTCAAGAGAGGGTTGGTTCCTGGTTACAATCGAGGGAGATTCCAAAGTCATCATCCATATGGAAAAAAAACTATCCACAGGGAAGACAATGAAAAAAGTCACCACTAGTTGGCGTCTTCTGAGCTGACTGAAAACAATGAGAGGTCTTATCACCACATGCTCTACCCTGTCATTTGAACACGTTAGGAGGGATGCCAATAAGGTAGCTGACCTCATGTCCAATGAAGGGATGAAGGGAAGTTAGGACCTTAGAGAAGGAAAATTGGATGAATTTGTGGGAGAAAAGTGGATGGACCAATGGCGACACTTGGCATGCACGGATCATGCAGTGACAGGATAGATGAGAGAGAACAAACATGTGATGTTTAGCCATGGTAGCTAGCATCAAAGGGAAGTTACAGATGTGCCGATCAATTTACAACAATCATAGAACAAGGATGGGAAAAGGTCTTGTAATGTCCCCGGTTTTGACCCTGTTTGCATGATGTATATATTGTAATTAATCGTGGTGAGGAGCTCAAGCCAAAAGCCCCACCATCGATTTGGTTATGTATGTTTCGACAAAAGGGATAGTTGTTGATGGTATATCATGCTATCCGACACATTATGGTTGGCATCATGTAAACACGCACATCAATTAAAATAAACCACAACCACCTACGATAGTGCAACGTTGAATGAAAAGGGCATGGTTCCAAAGGATAAGGGGTGGGGGATGTCAAACCTTGGTTATGGGGGAAAAACCCATGTGTTTCCACCTTGTTGAATTGTCACCCTTTTTGTCTCATCCAACCTCTTCCAACCTCTTTAATGTTTTGTTGGGTAGCTGAGGAGTTATGACTGCTCGTGGTTGAGGCAATATGGTCTTTGGGAGTGGGGTGGTAGGATTGTCAGTCCCTTTCCCACACGCACACTCTACCCAGACTGCATTCACTCAATCTCTCTCTCTCGCAACCTTCCATGCCCCCCATTCTCCATTCTGTCAATTCATTCCTCACGCAGAGGCCGCTATCTGTTCTTCCTCACGCATGGTCTTCACCTTCATGGTGGTGGTTTTGTTCATCCTCATGTAGAGCCGTGGTTGTTCATCTTCACGCGGAGGGTTCTCTTCACGAACAGGAGGGAGACCTTCGTTGCTACACTCACGCGGGAAGGGATTTGGTCTGTCGGTTCCTCATCCACGCGCAGAGGGAAGCGATTCACTCTCATGGTTGTCTATCCATCTGTGTGCATAAGCGGAGCTATCCCTCCTCATGCATAGGCTGAGAGTATGTAGTTCCTTCCCCAGTGGGGGACTGGGTAAGTCTTTCCATTTTCTTAATTGTCCAGGACGGACTATTGTTTGCCCTATGTGGTGATTGTGGTTGCTGTTACGTTGTGGGACTGTTGTCTTCCCTGCGTATTTGGTTGGCTGTGGTGTCCAATTGCTTTTGGGCCACTGTGTATTCATAGTGAGCCGTTTTTTGCTGAGGTCTATGCTGGGAATACTATTTATTATCCATTGTGGACTGTGTATTGTTGTTTTCGTTTGCATTGTGTGTTGTGGCTGCTGAAGTACCCTGGATTGGGTCGCAGCTGAGTTGTTTTGGCCACGCTAGGGCCAAGAACAACTCTGTGTTTCCTTGTGGGCTTAAGCTGTGCTCATCTTTTGTTGGGATTATCCCTGGTTGTCTTTACCTTCTTCACAGGGTTGTGAAGGGATTGTTATGCTGCGAGTATGCAGTGGTTGGTCTTCGAATTGTGCTGGCTTGGCCGATTGTGGAAGGCCTAGTAAACCCAGCCGTGTTGGTTTGCTGATTTGTGTTCCCTGGCTATGTGTAATCCTGCATTGACCCTTATCCTTGGAGGAATCATGCCTAGCTCGGGGGTGGTAGTGTTGCTGAGAGATTGATGAGCACGCTGGCATGTGGTTGGGTGGAACGTTGCAGCAACGTAGTTGGTTGCGGGATACTTCATCAAAAGATAAGTAATCTTGGCTATTTTGTCTCTGCAATTTATATCTATTGCATAATGAATTATGATGAACATGTTTTAGGCTGGAAATGTATGTGTGTTGCTTCCGCTGAATTTTGATTCATTCTGCATCTGTGTATGCTTGTAAGTTTTAATTCCAGTATTTGATGTTTGCTTATGTTCATGGGGCTATTTGCCCGTCTGTATTGTGGTGTTCATCGCGTCCTCTTCGCCGGTTGAGGGATGGGGACATGACAGGTCTACCTACTTTCACCCGAGGTATGAAAAAGTACAATGACCAATGAATGAAGAGATATGGGAAAAATAGGATCCAATCTCCACACCAGGTAATTCAGATATCCATCATGCAGAAAATAAGGATCAATACATAAATCAAAGGCAGAAAGGATGGGACGGGAGGTGTAAGGTGCTATCCAGTTATAGCAATTATGGGATTCCTTGATATATTTCATAGCAAAAGATGAGGCCTTGCCAACCGCACTTCATGCATCGTTGTTAAGGTAATTGTTATTACTGTTGGTGAGCACTCTCTAAATACACAAAGTGCACGGTTTGTTATCACAAGGAAACCTAATCCTTCTAGACATCTCTTGCTAGTTGCAAAGATGGTGCCGAAGAGGCAAGGTAGTGTTGGAGCTGGTATGGTGCCGGGGTCTAGAGGTTGCGAAGGGAAAGGGAACATCGATATCAGAACGAGAGGAACATGGGGAAGATTCACTTGGGCTCAATCCCAAGCTAGAACAACAACCACTTTCTTCTGGGAGTGTATCCCTTTTGTGGTGTGCAGCGATATTGAGGTTATCAAAAAGGAGTTACGGGAGGAGGTTCAGACTATCCTCGTGGAATAAAATCGCTCGAAGATGGAAGAATGGGTGATAGACCTGGGAACCACTGCAGGGATAACATCATCCTACGACATGATTCTCATGGTGTACTAGGTCATGGAAAATCTCATGGCTCATGTAGCCATGGATTGTGAGGGCAAGCATCAAGGAGACCAGGTGCTAGTTCAGGCCTTGAAGGAACATCACCAGGAGAGTCGTCTAATGCACTGAAAGATTGATCTAATGGCTTCCAAGATGGGCTTGAAATTTTTTTCCCCTAATATGTAGACGGATGAAGCAAGACGCACCAACAGAGATGGGAACCTGAGCAGACATGAAGAGAATGATGCGGCTCTGAAGGGGATGAAGGAAGCGGGCAAGGGAAAGAGCATATAGCAAGGAAATGCAAATGTCGACGACTGTGGGCAAGTTCCTATTTGAAGCAATGTAGAGAAAACTAGTACTTTTTAGTGTTTTTGTTGCATTTCTTAGTGTTCTTATATTTAAGTTAGCATTAGTAATTTATCCCAATTAAAGAGAGGACATGTCCATTTTTTGAGCCCCCAATGTAGTCTAGATATTTTTTAATGTTTTCTTTCTATAAGTGCATGCTGAACCTTGAACTCTATAAGAGCGATATGTAACAAGTTGTTACTATTAATATATAGTCCTTTTTATTTAAAAAAAAACCTTCAAAATATTTAATATTTTAGTTTTTAATATTCATAAGAATCTATATTTTTTAAGAAAATTATTCTCATTATGTTTTTTCTTATATATTTATAATATATAGTTATCAGATCATAATTAAATAATAATAATTTGTATTCAATTATATTAATTTTTTTATTTAATATCTCTCTAAACAATGATTATCAATCATTTTAATACCATACAAATAAAATAATAATAATAATATTTTGAATAAACTAACATTTATTAAATTTATTATATAATAAAAATTAAATACTATAAATAATTATTATACAAATATTTAAATACAATATTATAAATAAACAATATGAAAATCAATGATATTATAAATTAATTAAATACTATATTAAATTAATATATAATATTATTTCAAATAAAATAACAATTAAACCATAATAATTAATATTAAATTACACTATTTTCTATTTAATATCTTTATTTAAAAATCATTCTCAATAACTTTATAGTATACTAATAAAAAAAATTAAACAATAATATTTTAAATTAATTAATTTTTATTATTAAAAAATATACACCTCAAGAAATTAGATACTTATAGGTGTTTGATAGATCTGGGTTTAAAATGAGTCTATAGTAGTTATACAAATAAGTAAACAATATTATGAGAACATTTAATTCTTTATATTTAATATTTATATTTATCATCATTGCTTTAACTAAATTGTGATATAAAAAAACTTAAGACTATTTTTTATTAATTATTAAATTATTTTCGAAATATTTAATTGAATTAGATTGGCTTTAATTAATTATTATATTATAAAAAATTATTAAATTATTAATTATTAATTAAATAATATTATAATGAATTAAAGAATAATATTTAATTATTACTTTCAATATAGAAATTTAATTAAAGAAAAATTATTAAGGAAATTATTCATAATGTAATTAATTAATTAAAATATAATATCATAATTAAAAGTTATCATCATTAATTAATTATTACATTGTTAATTAATGAAATCAAATCACTTTGTTAAGATTGTTTTATTAAGTGATATTTTTGTTTAATTAAGTATCATATTATTATAATTATTTAAACAATATTATTTCTATTAATACTTTGTAGATATATATACACGTCCATTCATTATTAGCAACAACTAAATTAATTTTATTAATGTGTGATTATGCACATTTTTTTATATTAATTTTTTCCTATAGTATGTGTCTAAATTTAAGACTACACACATTAATAAAATTAATGTAGTTATTACTAGTATAATGAATTAGACTATATATATATATATAAAGAAAAAAGAAAAAAAACAAACCAACTTTTTTAAGAGAACAAAATGTGTTTTTTCTTGGGGAAAAGTGAGGATAAACACATGATGGCTTATCAAGTGAGCTTGCAACGAGAGTAAAAATGATAGTGTGATGGGAGACTCAGTCGACAAAAATATATTTTAAGACAAAATGGTAGGGAGAGCTTGTACATGGAATAGAGATTAACCATCCTTACCGAGGTTCACATGTATATACACAGAATGGTAGTGGGCGCACATGCAGATTTCATAAATCTTTATATCATGTTCACAACTAATAGTGCATTGATAAAAAGTCAAAATACTCGCTATATATATGCTATGAACAATTTGTTTTGGCAGGATGTGTAAAATCTTTATTTGCCGCTTCTAGAGTTGAAAGGGAAATCACGGCAGGAGAGGGCCGCTGGACTTGCATTCTTCGTATTTTCTTGACTTACTTTCTTCGTAGTTTATTATTTATGAATATTGGATTTACTAAAACTAAATTGTTCAAAGTATTTTATAAAATATAAACAAAACACAAGGCATACTAACAAGGACGACTTGTGCTCTTCATTTAAGTGTAAAATCATCTTTCATAACTCCCTACTTCATTGCTCCAGATTCTTCTCCTATATATCTATATTGTTGTTGAAATTTTCTGATGGTGATGACATTCACGGATTCTTATGTACATTTTTTCTCTGTATCTATCTCGAGGGTTTTAATGTATCAGCTAACAATTTTGAATTTAGTATGACTAATGAATATAAAATTATATATTTTAAGGGTAAGTTATTTTCACAAATACTATATATATTGTGGTTGTGCTAATTGATAGTATGTCCATAAACACTATATATATACATTATGAATATAATGTTAAATAATCATATATAATTTAAATAAATAATTATAATTAAATTTAGATTACATGCAACTTACATCTCCATCTCAAATTTCTCCCTTTGCTTATAATCATTTTAAGAACATCCAAAAGTATTTGACAATGGCTGGAAATAATCTTCACATTTATTACATTTAACTAATAAATGTTGAATTGACATAATCATCTTTTAAACGAAAGAAGAATAATCTAAATGCTTAGATCATCCTTTTAATTGAAGAATATTGTTGAGTTTTATTACATAAACATACAATACACATTTCCATAAAAGTATCTCTTCAACCAAACTCAGACTAATACACAAGTCGTTTACTGACAGCCAACTTTTATTTAATTCAATGTTTCATTCCATATATACTATATTTCCAATTCCCCGTTGACACAGTTTATATCGTGCAATCTTCAATTAAAAGAAGTTGCAATATGTGAATATGTTCAATTAAAAGAACTTGGAATATGCCTCGACAAAACATGGCTTCACATAATATAACGAAATACTGGTAGAACTTGGAATATGCATCGAGAAACCATGACTCTGTATAAGGAAATACTGGTAACAAAGAAAAACAGTGGGATCTATACTGCCAAAGGATGGCAAGTTAGGAAGCTAGTATTTGCATGCATGTTTATAAAGCAAAAGGCATATATGTATGTAGGACCTTCTCACGTGAAACATGTGAGACAAATTACCGTCCCACCAAGTTCATCGATGATTTTGCATTTTTTTGACATCGCCAGTGTCCGTCATTTGCTTTTCCCACACTATTTAGTGAAGCGCAAAGAGTTTACTGACTGGCTGACCACAAATGAAGCAATCCAAAGTGTTCTTGCTAAATTTTAGAGTATCGCGGCAGGGTGTGCAGAAAGCTCTATGGGCGCAAGGTACTGCAACCCAAATTTCCTTCCGCTCCTTACAGAGTCCGCAGTTGGGAAGTTCAGCGTGACTGATCTTATTGCTTTCAACTATCTCGGAGGACAAATTCGTAGTGGGCGAAATTTGGAAAGGAGAATCCTGGGGACTGTACGGTGATAGGACACTCTGAGGTGAGTTCTGTAATAACTTCAAAAAAGGTTAGAGTACGTATTAAATTATAACACGTTATCAGATTAGATCAACTTGGAACCATATTGGACAAATTATTACCTCCCAAAGTTGGCCGCTAAGAGTTGGTTTCCAGAGAGGAGGCTCCATGCTATACGAAGGCTTTTGTTGTCTCCATGGAGTGAAAAACGAACTTCCTTCTTGTAGGAAATTTAGAAAGAAATCTTCCTGAGCAGGTACTGTACCCATTGATTGAGCGTACTGAGTCGAGGATGGGGATGATGAAGAAGTGTTGTGCATTTTTGAAGAATCTGTCATGCTGCAGTAACCCAAGAGCGATTTCTGTTGAGCTTCAATAATTTCAGTTGCCTGCGAAAAGGAAATTGGTGATTGACTCGGAGCCGGAAGTTTGACAGATATAGTTGGACTTTTGTGTGTCCGGACATTTCCGTGAGCATTTACGTTGAAGGCAGAAAAAATATTTGACAAATAACAGACGTCTTCGTCAGTACCGGCTGGAAATTCGTTTGTTGTTTGATGATCGGCACAACTGGGCTTGTTGTAGGCATGTGCAAGGTTTAAAGTGGCCTTGTCATAGGAATCAGTTGATGGAACATGATCAGTAACTGCCTGTATAGAAGCAATAGCTGTTGGTGGTTTACTATCAGGACTGACAGTAGATCCGAGTCCTGCCGCAGCTGCATAAGAGCGTCCTTTGTCCACGAAAGAGCTACTCCCAATAATTTGTCGTTGATGTTGATGATGATCAGTCAATATCGAATGATTTATTACTGCCTTTGGAAGTGATTCAAGAAGAACCATGTGCGTGGCAGGGCCCCTTCCAACGGGAACGATCTTCATCCTACAGAGGCCTGGCATCGAACGTATGAAATCGCTTAGCTTAAAGTAGCCAAGAGAAACATGGTCCAGTTCCATGCCACAGGTTGCTCTGAAATCGCCTTTAAGAGAAGAAAGGGGGTACCACTCCCCTTCATGCAGTCGTTTGGATACTTCTCCTAGAAATTCTGGAATCCACATTTTAAACTTCTTAACCCAGGGTGGACTATCTGCTGGAAGAGGTACAAAAGCTGTACTCTGTGTTTCTACCTTTTCTTCCTGAACCCCCAAGGCTCTCTCCCATGGCGTAATTTGCTTTCTTCTATTCCCTTCCCTGTGTTCTTCTTGCACATCTTCTAATTCTTTGGTGGATGACATGCCCTCGTGGATATTTACTTTCATCAGTTCCAGGGTTTGCAGCATGGACCTGGGTACTGCACCCTTGATTTCTACCTGCGTAAAGATTTTACACGTTAATACAACCATTCAAATTGACTGTATGCAATGTTTTACTTACCTTTTTGCCAAGAATTGTAACATAATGGGCTTCTACTGCGGAGGCCACGGACTCTTCGTATTTGAAAGTAACAAATCCGAAACCGCGAGATTGAATATACTCTCCCGCTTGACTTCCGATAACGATTGCATCAACCACTGGGCCGAATTTGTTCTCAAAAAAATCTCTCAAATCCTCTGTCGGTTGCTTCAACAATTATGATTAAGAACTATTCTATAAATCTTGAAGAACTATCTTTATTTTATTTGAAGTGGAAGGATTTCTGACCAGATTCTACAGAAGGAGATAGCCCTCCAATAAACACCTTCCTGTTCAAATCTTCCGTTAAACGCTGCTTGCAAAACAGTGCCTCATAAAATCAATTGAAGGAATAATCATGAGCGAAAAATATATTCTTTTTCATTTGAATAATCTCAACCTTAGTAGACCTTCCGCTTGTTTGTAAGACACTCCCCTGTTTTATGTCTGCAGGTAGCATCTTGACTCGTCTTAATTCTCCTTCCCCGTGCGCATAATAGCAATTATCTCCCCTCACGCAACCTCCAGGTGATTCGTAGTATCTGCAAATCTCCGTCTTGGTGTGTACGGGAACATTTACGCTGACCAGTGCCAAACATTTGTAGCCTTTTAAAAATTCTGAAGCAGTTTATGAACTGGCATGAACCTAAAATAACGGAATTGAGAAAAATGGTTGGAATTTCAATAGCTCATACCTTTCTTCATCCCGCTCTTGAATCTGATTCGTATTAGTTAAGGAAACAGAG
>LPNX010000441.1:31587-50416 GCA_001517045.1 Pseudotsuga menziesii | reverse complement strand
TCCCCCTCCCCCTCTCCTGACCTCTAACCCCCCTCCCCGCTCCTCCTCCTCTTTATCTCCCCACCTATTAACACATTATCTCACTCTCTTTCCCCCTTTCTTCACTTACCTGCAATCTCTTAACACCCCCATTGGTCTCTACCTTTAACTCCTTAACACTCCCTCTCCATGTCTACCTTTAACCCCTTACCACCCCCTCCCCCAAACATTTAAATTGTATAATCAGAAACCAAACAATATAGTTGCAAATTGCGTGCCCGTTTATGTCAATAAAATCGTGCACGTGTTTTATACAATAAAAATGTGTGCACGTTGTTATTAATAAAAACCCATACTCGTTATTATCACATATGCTCCTAACCCCCCACTCCTAAACTCCTAACACACCCCTGCCTCTCTCTCACACACACACATACACACGCATCCACATGTCACCCCATGCTACTAAGGCCCCCCCCCTCCACTCTATCTTTCTCTCTCTCTCTCTCACACACACACATACACACACATCCATAGGTCACCCCATCCCACTAAGGACCCCCCCCCCTCCCCTCTATCTTTCTCTCTCTCTCTCTCACACACACACATACACACACATCCATAGGTCACCCCATCCCACTAAGGACCCCCCCCCCTCCCCTCTATCTTTCTCTCTCTCTCTCTCACACACACACATACACACACATCCATAGGTCACCCCATCCCACTAAGGACCCCCCCCCCTCCCCTCTATCTTTCTCTCTCTCTCTCTCACACACACACATACACACACATCCATAGGTCACCCCATCCCACTAAGGACCCCCCCCCCTCCCCTCTATCTTTCTCTCTCTCTCTCTCACACACACACATACACACACATCCATAGGTCACCCCATCCCACTAAGGACCCCCCCCCCTCCCCTCTATCTTTCTCTCTCTCTCTCTCACACACACACACATCCTGTAACACCCCGGTTTTGACCCCGTTGCATTAAATGTACATGATGTATATATTGTAATGAATCGTGGTGTGGAGCTAAAGGCAAAAGCCCCACCATCAATTTAGTTGTGTTATGTTTCGACAAATAGAATCGTTGCCGATGGTCTATCGTGGTATACGACACATATTAAGTTTGTCATCATGTAAATATGCATTTTAATTAAATGAACCCAACCAGATATGTTCACTACAATCATATTGAAAAAGGGAATGATATTCCTAAGGATAAGGAGGGGGAATGTTAAACCTTGAGCCATGGGGGAAAAGCCATCTGTCACCACTCCTTTTGATTTGCTCATCTTCCCTTGTCTTATCCAACTACCTCATTAAAATTTATGATGTTAGTTGGGTGGTTATTACTAGGGAGTGGAGTGTGGTAGGACTGTCAGTCCTTGCCCACACGCACACTCCACCAGCAGGTTGACCCTCACGATGGCAGGAAAACCACTACCCCATCACTCCATGTGGACACTCCATTATTCCATTCGCTCCACGACTGCATAGGACATTCTCCCACTCTCGCCAGTTTTTCTCACTCTCACGTAGACGGTGTTTCGGTTCACCTTCTCACGCACAGGAGTCTTCGTGGTTTTTTCACTCACGCAGAGCTGGGAAACAGGGGGGATGTCACCCATGATTTCCCTGGTGGAGGAGCCATTTTGCAATTTTTTCTAGGTGTACATTTCCTCACCGATGGTGGTCTGTGTATGTTCTTCCTCCTGTCTATGTAGAGAATCGTTTTCCCTTTTGTCCCATTATTGGACTGTGTAATGATCCTGCTATTTCATTGTGAGATCGACTGTTGCTCTTCCCCTAATTTGTGGTAGCTATGAGTACCTACGTTTTGTTGGTTGTGTTTTCCCTCACTCTTCGGAGCTACTGTAGGTTACCATTGAGTTGTTTTGGCCACGATAGGGCCAAGAACAACTCAGGGATTTGTTTTCCCCTGTCATAGTTGTAATTGTTGGTTTTGCTGCATGCATGCAGTGGTGGGTCTTCGGAATGTATTAGAGTGGGGATGAGGGCTTGGTTTGCTTGAAAAACCTGGTGTGTTTTGGAACCACACAGACAGAGCTAGAGGGCTGGATTTCTTCTCCATAACCCCTGAATAGCACTGGAAGGGAGGTCAGGGCCTGAGGGACTATGTAGCAAAGAAGGGACTGACTTCCTTGTGTTGGGTGTGTGTGGGTGTCCTAGAAGTTAGGCTAGTTCTGGTGTAGGTGTCCTTAGCTCTTCAATGAGCTCACCAGCTTAGCATTTATCCTTTCCTAGCTCCTGGATGGCCTGATAACCCCAACTGTGATGGCTTGGATGATATGTTATTTTCCTGATAAACGCAACTGTGTTGGCTTGGCTGAATTATGTACCCTTGAATGTTTTGTTATCCTTGGCTATGTGTAAGCTTGCTAGTTCCTAATTCCTTGGGGAATCATGCCCGGCTTGGGGGTGGCAGCATTGCTGAGAGATTAAGGAGCACGCTGGCCTATGGTTGGGTGGAACATTGTAGCGACGTAGCTGGTTGCAGGACAGTTCATATAAGATAAGTATTCTTGACTAATCTGTTTCACAATAATATTTACTGTTAATGAATTATAACGTGGCATGTTGAATGCTTGAATGTATGGGTTGCTTCCGCTGTAAGATAATCATGTCTGCATGTTTTTACTTCCAAGCATTTTATTTTTCACTTTATATGTATGTCCATGTTCATGGGGCTATTTTCCCGTAGGGTTGATGTATGGTAGCGTCCTCTTCGCCGGTTGAAGGGTCGGGGATGTTACATAGTGGTATTAGAGCCATTGTTGTAGCATTGGGCCTCAGAGGGCCATGAGAACCAGTTAGTAGAGGAAGGTTTCCTTTTGCCAAGAAGAAATCGGAAGAAAATCGATGAATGACAAGAAAATTCACAAAATTTTTCTAAGTGCCAAGACCGTCGGCTCATCGGAGAACTTAGTCTGAAGCTTCTTCGATGCATCGGACAGCCTAGATAGAAGTCCACCCGACGGGAACTGGCGGTAGAGAAATTTTGGAATTTGTCAAAGTTCAGAAGTTGTCGGCAGTTGACAGAGGATAGATGATGGAATCACCGATACGTCGGCTCCGTATAGCTAAAGGTCGCCGAAACGTTGGCACATTTAAAAGGAAAAACTTATGATACCGACGTCAGAGAAAAATAGAATATTGGACCGCCGATACATCGACAAAGTTTAGTTGATTGATCGGTGACAATTAGTTGGTTGAGCCGCCGATACATCGACAAAGTTTAGTTGATTGATCAGCGACAATTAGTTAGTTGAGCCGCCGAAACGTCAACGAGAATTAGACGATGAAGCAGCTGATGCAGCGGTGGACGTCAACGGAAAATAGATGATGATGTAGCCGATACGTCGACGGAAGATAGACGATAAGGGCATCGACGTGGAGGAGAAAAAGAGAACGAAAATTCTCTGAGTATGGAAATCGTTGGTGAAATTTAGTGGATGAAACCGCTGAAACGTCGGTGGAGATCTCCTGAAGACCGCTGAAACGTCGGCTCACCTAGTCGGAAGAACATCTGAAATGGATCATTGATGAAATTTAGATGATGGATCCGTTGATGAAGCAACAAACGTCGACGAAAGTTAGTCGTTTGGTTCGCCGATGAGCATCGGAAAATTTTAGTGGTTTGGGTCATTGAAGCAGCAGACACACTCAGTTTTGAATTGTCGACACATAGTGATTAGAGGTTCCGATCGTCGATGGGTTGTATGGTCCGCGGAACCCACAGTTGGTTTGTTGTTTGCTGTTGCGGCTGCCTATGGAACTAGCCGCCTGATGAATAGTGGATCCGATCGTCGATACGGTGTTATGGGAGTTCGTTCCTCATCGATACAATAATGCTGAATGGTCCCGATCGCCAATAATAGTCCTTGGCATCGCCGTTACAGTTCGGAGGATCAGATAACTAAGGACCCGACATGCTGGAGAGAAATAGATGAATAGACCGCCGATGAGCAACGGGGGAAATTAGTTGTTCCGACTGCTGAAACGTCGGAATGTTAGTTGGGATGAGACCTGATTCTATACAAGGAAATTTGGGTTTTTCTAATAGATTTTTTAAAGCAGTTTTTCAACTGTTTTTCAGTGGGTTTTAGCAGACTGCGAGGAGATTGCAGGGCTGAAAAGGAGAAATATTTTGTGTGTTTAAGAAAAATGGTTATTTTATGATTTTCTAGGAGAAGGTAAGTAGTTCTATTTTTGTCAAGGTATGTATCTAATAGTTTTCTATCTAACACGTTTGCAGAATCATCATCACCTTCAAGGGAAGTATTACAGGTATGAGAACCCATGACAGTTATGATGCTCGGGATTCCTATGAGCATGCGAGAGATGCCATGGGAGACAATGTCCATAATGGAAATGATGACATAGAATCTAATGGAAGGATATTCCAAGAGACACCGTCAGATGTTGCAGCCACCATGAGAAGCTTGATTAAATCCCAGGAAGAGTAGCATCAATTGAATGTTATTATGTTGTAGAGTTTGACAAACTTGCAAAGAAAGATAGAATCTAGGTGGGGTACAGCAAGACCAGAAGGCAGTAAGAGTAGTACTAGGAGAAGGAGAAGGACTTCTAGTGGATCATCTGAATCCGAATAATCCAGCAGGGATTCAAGCTCTTCTTCTCGTAAAAGAAAAAGAAAGAGACACCATAGGGATCACTCCCAGGATGAATTTAAGAACGCTAAACCTCCTACATTTGATGGTGAGGTAAAGACTGGACAAGAGGCTGAAACTTGGCATCTTGGGATAAAGAAGTACTTTCAAGTTCATGATTATTTGGGAAACATGAAGGCAAGAGTTGCCATATTCAATCTGAATGGAAGAGCTTCCATTTGGTGGGAACACTTCAAGCAAGTAAAGAAGATCAGTGAAAGGAGAATGAAGTGGAAACAGTTCAAGAAGTATTTCAAGCAGAAATACCTCTCTGATAGGTATTATGATGATAATATCAAAGAATTCCATGAGCTAAGATTGGGACAGTAGACCATGGAAGAGTATGCAAATAAGTTCTTGGAATTGTTGAGGTATGTCCGGTACATCGAAGATGAAAAAGTGAAGGTCCAACGGTTTCTGAGTGGATTGCCTCAGTCTTACAAAGATAGAATTGAGTTTTATGAACCGAGAAATCTTGAGGAAGCAATAAGGAAGGATAATTATTGCTATGAGAAAAGAAAGGGTAAACCTGATTACCATAAGGCATGGAAGGACAAGAAGAATGAGAAGTTTTACCAAAGGAAGAAAGGTTTCAAACCTTCTAGATTCAGGAATCAACAGAAGCAGCCATCCCAAGCTACGAGTAATCCAGTTGGAGTGACAGGAGAAAAGCCTAAAAATCCACAACAGAATAAAGGACCACTCAAATGTTGGAAATGTGAAGGACCCCACTTGCGTAGATATTGTCCACTCGAGAATGAAAGTGCAAGACCAACTTATAACATTCAAGAAGCAGAAACAGTGGGACAAGTAGCAAGGGTAGTCCCTAGGATTTATGCAGCACTGGAGGACCGCCAGGCAGATCACGAGTCAACTGTGGTTGAAGTAGCAGGTAAGATTGTTGAACAATCTGTTTCTATTTTGATTGACCCTAGTTCTACGCACAGTTACATTACTCCTAGAGTAGTGGATATTTGTGCTTTTAAGAAAGTAAAGTATATAAAATCTTAGTTAGTTCAGCTAGCCACTGGGACTAAGAGAAAGGTCAGTGAAGTGGTAGAGAAATGTCCATTGGTCATGAATGGATTGATCACTTGTGTAGATCTGAATGTTCTACCGCTTGGTTCCTATGATGTTCTCATTGGAATGAATTGGTTAGAAGCTCACAGAGTGAAGCTTGACTGTTACAACAAGACTTTTGAATGCATGGATGAAGAAGGAAACCCAGTAGCTGTGAAAGGTATTCCAAAGGTAATTTTAGTAAGGCAGGTTTTAGCAATGTAGTTGAAGAAGTTCTATAGGAAAGGTTGCCAGTTGTATGCAGCACATATTTTGGAGGCATCAGATGATGAAACTCCTAGGTTGGAGGACTATCAGGTGTTACAGGAATTCAAGGATGTGTTTCCTGATGAGACTCCAGGGCTTCCTCCAAAGTGAGACATTGATTTCATAATTGAACTTGTGCCAGGAGTAGCACCAGTGTCCAAGACACCCTACAGGATGAGTACACCAGAGATGCTAGAGTTGAAAATGCAACTGCAGGAGTTGTTGGAAAAGAAGTATATTAGGCCAAGTGTGTCTCTGTGGGGAGCACCAGTTCTGTTTGTAAAGAAGAAAGATGGTACCCTCAGGTTGTGTATTGATTACAGACAGTTGAACAAGGTTACTGTGAAGAATAAATACCCTTTTCCTAGGATTGATGACCTCTTTGAGCGAATGGGAGGAGCAAAGGTATTTTCCAAGATTGACTTGAGGTCTGGTTATCATCAGGTGAGAATCAAGGATGAAGACATTCATAGAACAGGCTTCAGAAAAAGGTATGGACATTATGAGTTTGTAGTGGTACCATTTGGTCTCACAAATGCACCAGCTACATTTATGTGCCTTATGAACAGTGTCTTCAGCAGGTATTTGGACAAGTTTGTTTTGGTTTTCCTTGATGACATTCTTGTTTATTCTAAGAATGAGGAGGAGCATGAAGAGCATTTGAAATTGACATTGCAATTGCTCAGGGAGCATCAGCTGTATGTAAAACTAAGCAAGTGTGACTTCTATAGAGATAGAATTCAGTAAAGGGTCACATTGTCTCTGAGGAGGGTATATCTGTGGACCCTGAGAAGATTGAAGCCATTATGAATTGGCCTACTCCGAGAAATGTGACAGATGTAATATCTTTTATGGGACTTGTAGGATACTATAGGAGATTCATTGAAGGATTCTCCAGAGTTGCTCATGCCATCACTTCTTTGCAAAAGAATGAGATAAAGTTTGAATGGACATTGAGGTGTGAAGAAAGCTTCCAGCAGTTGAAGAGTCTTCTCACCAGTGCACTAGTATTGAAAGTTGCAGATCCGGAGAAAGGTTTTGTGGTATGTACCGATGCATGCGGACAAGGGATTGGAGGAGTCCTTATGCAGGACAACCATGTAATATGTTATGAGTCGAGAAAGATGAAGGAGCAAGAGAAAAAATATGCCACTCATGATCTAGAGCTTGCAGCCATAGTACATGCTCTCAAGATGTGGAGGCATTACTTGATGGGTAGAAGATTTGAACTGAGGACGGACCATTGTGGTCTGAAGTATCTATTTGATCAGCCTACTTTGAATGCTAAGCAAGAAAGATGGCTGGAGTTTTTATGTGAGTTAAATCTTAAAACCAAGCACATAAAGGGAAGAGAGAATAAGGTAGCTGATGCACTCAGCAGGAAGATGCAGGAAATGCATGTGGCATCTCTTAGTAATTTCCAATCAGATTTGAGGCAACAAATTGTTAATCGTACTGCTGGAGATGAATTGTATGAGCTAGTGACAGACAAATTGCAGCAGCAAAGACTTGAGAAGAGGTATGAGGGATATAAATTGGAAGAAGATGGGCTTCTTACTTACAAAGGAAGAATTTATATTCCCAATGTAGTAGATTTGAGGAGAGTTGTTATGGATGAAATCCATCAAGCTTCGTATTCTAGTCACCTAGGATACCAGAAGACGATTGCTACCACTAGAAAAAAGTACTTTTGGCCAGGAATGAAGAAGGACATGGCTAAATACATTTCAAGGTGCATGAAATTTCAACAGGTAAATGTTGAGCATCAACACCTGGCAGGTTTGTTGTAGCCTTTTCCAATTCTAGAATGGAAATGGGAAGTTATTTCCATGGATTTTATTACAGGATTGCCGATGACTTGGAGACAACATGATTCCATCATGGTTGTGGTAGACAAGTTGAATAAGGAAACACATTTTATACCGGTTAAGTCTACGCATAAGACTGATGACATTGCAAAGATATTCATGAAGGATATTTTCAAATTGCATGGATTATCGAAGGCAATAGTCTCTGACAGAGATGTCAAGTTCACTTCCAATTTTTGGAAGGGGTTGTTTGCAGATTTGGGTACAAAGCTAAACTTCAGCACTGCATACCATCCTCAGACAGATGGGAAAACTGAGAGAGTTAATCGAGTGCTTGAAGACATGCTTCGCATGTACATGATGGACAAACCAACCAAGTGGGAAGATTACTTACACTTGGTAGAGTTTTATTACAACAATGGACAACAAGTATCCTTGGGGATGAGTCCGTATGAAGCTTTGTATGGAAGAAGGTGTAGGACACCAATGACTTGGGATAATCCAGTGAATAGGGTTGTGATTGGTCCAAAACTACTCAAGGAAATGGAGCAGGAGGTTGTAAAGATCAGACAGAATCTGAAAGCAACATAGGACAGACATAAAATCTATGTAGATAAGCGTAGGGTGAATAGGGAGTTCAATGTTGGGGATCATGTTTACCTCAAAGTGAGGGAAAAGAAGAGTTCCTTAAAGCTTGGAAGTTGTGCCAAACTATCACTAAGATATTGTGGGCCGTTTGAAGTGCTTGAAAGAATAGGGCCAGTTGCATATAGACTTGCATTGCCTGCTAATACTAGAGCTCATAATGTTTTTCATGTTTCCTTGCTTAAGAAGCATGTACATGATCCTAATCATGTGATAAATTGGGATGTGATTCAGGTGGAACCTGAGGGAGAGTTCGAAATCGAGCCAATGTGCATCCTCGACAGGAAGGTCACAATGCTCCAGAACCAGGCCATAGGTTAGGTAAAGGTGCAATGGGAGCACTACAGACCTAAAGAGGCTACATGGGAGCTGGAGGATGCCATGTGATTGGCACATCCATTTTTGTTCAGTCCTGTGGAACACTGAGGTGGTACCAGTGTAGCATTTTGTTCAATTTTTGTAAAGCACCAAGGACAGTGCTATTGAAGGGGGAGGGGAATGTAACACCCTGTTTTTGACCCCGTTGCATTAAATGTACATGATACATATATTGTAATGAATCATGGTGTGGAGATAAAGGAAAAATCCCCACCATTGATTTAGTTGTGTTATGTTTCAGCGAACGGAATTGTAGCCGATGGTCTATTGTGGTATACGACACATATTAAGTTTGTCATCATGTAAATGTGCATTTTAATTAAATGAACCCAACCAGCTATGTTCACTGCAACCATATTGAAAAAGGGCATGATGTTCCTAAGGATAAGGAGGGGGAATGTTAAACCTTGAGCCATGGAGGAAAATCCATGTGTCACCACTCTTTTTTGATTTGCTCATCTTCCCTTGTCTTATCCAACTACCTCATTAAAAGTTCTGTTGTTAGTTGGGCAGTTATTGTTGGGGAGTGGAGTGTGGTAGGTCTGCCTATCCTTGCCCACATGCACACTCCACTAGCAGGTTGACCCTCACGATGGCAAGAAAACCACTACCCCATCACTCCATGTGGACACTCCATTATTCCATTCACTCCACGACTACATAGGACATTATCCCACTCTCACCAGTTTTTCTCACTCTCACGCAGATGGTGTTTCGGTTCACCTTCTCATGCACAGGAGTCTTCATGGTTTTTTCACTCACATAGAGCTGGGAAACGGGGGGGCTGTCACCCATGATTTCCCTGGTGGAGGAGCCATTTTATGATTTTTGCTGGTGTACGTTTCCTCACCGATGGTGTTCTATGTATGTTCTTCCTTCTATCTATGCAGAGAATTGTTCTCCCTTTTGTCCCATTCTCGAACTATGTAATGATCCCGCTGTTTCATTGTGAGATCGGTTGTTGCTCTTCCCCTGATCTGTGGTAGCTGTGAGTACCTACATTTTGTTGGTTGTGTTTTCCCTCATGCTTCGAAGCTGTTGTAGGTTACCATTGAGTTGTTTGGACACGATATGGCCAAGAAGGACTCAGGGATTTGTTTTCCCCTGTCAAAGCTATAATTGCTGGTTTTTCTGTATGCATGCAGTGGTGGGTCTTCGGACTGTGTTGGAGTGGGGATGAAGGCTTGGTTTGCTTGACAAACCTGGTGTGTTTGGGAACCAAACAGACATAACTAGAGGGATGGATTTCTTCTCCACAACCCCTGAATAGAATTGGAAGGGAGGTCAGGGCTTGAGGGACTATGTAGCAGAGAAGGGACTGAATTCCTTATGTTGGGTGTGTGTGGGTGTCCTAGAAGGAAGGCTAGTTCTGGTGTAGGTGTCCTTAGCTCTTCAATGAGATCACTGGCTTAGCATTTATCCTTTCCCAGATCTTGGATGGCCTGATAAACCCAACTGTGATGGCCTGGCTGATCTGTTATTTGCTTGATAAACCCAACTGTATTGGCTTGGCTGATATGTTATTTGCCTGATAAACCCAACTGTGTTGGCTTGGCTGAATTGTGTACCCTTGAATGTTTTGTTATCCTTGTCTATGTGTAATCCTGATAGTTCCTGATTCCTTGGGGAATCATGCCTGAGTCGGGGGTGGCAGCGTTGCTGAGAGATTAAGGATCATGCTGGCCTATGGTTGGGTGGAACGTTGCAGCAATGTAGCTGGTTGTGGGACAGTTCTTATAAGATAAGTATTCTTGACTAATCTGTTTCACAATCATATTTACTGTTAATGAATTATAATGAACATGTTGAATGCTTGAATGTATGGGTTGCTTCTGCTGTAATATAATCATGTATGCATGTTTTTACTTCCAATCATTTTATTTTTCAGTTTATATGTATGTCCATGTTCATGGGGCTAGTTGCCCGGAGGGTTGATGTATGGTAGCGTCCTCTTCGTCGTTCGAAGGGTCTGGGACGTTACACATCCATAGGTCACCTCATCCCACTAAGGACCCCCCCCCTCCACTCTATATTTATCTCTCTCTTTGACACACACACACACATACCTATGTCTCCCCTTACAACTAACACCCCCTAACCTATACACTACAACAAAACCCTGTGATTAGCGTCTCTTTTAGCTTTCTTTTTAGCGTCCACCATCACTTTTAGTGTATTTTTCATCATTTTTTGGAAAAAGTGGACGCTTTTCCATGGGATGGCGCTTTTAATGGCGTTATTTGTGTCCCTTTTTAAAAGCTGGCGCTATTTTGGATGCTAATTAGCATCCCAATTATTGTCCCAATTAGCATCCCAATTAGCATCCCAGTTAGCGTCCCAATTAGTGTCCCAATTAGCATCCCAATTAGCATCCCAGTTAGCGTCCCAATTAGTGTCCCAATTAACATCCCAAATAGAGTCCCAAGTAACATCCCAAATAACATCCCAATTAACATCCCTTTTTAAAAGTTGGTGCTATTTTGGATGATAATTAGCATCCCAATTAACATCTCAATTAGTGTCCCAATAAGTGTCCCAATTAGCATCATAATTATCATCCCAATTAGCATCCCAATTAACGTCCCAATTAACGTCCAAGAAAGCATCCCATATTGTTGATGTAATTATAACTTCAGAATGTATTCACTTGTATTTCTTATCTATTGTAACCTGATGTTCATTTCGGGATGTATTGTAATGTACTTGAGTCATGTCATCCCCCGATGTTTATTTCGGGAAATTTCTATAATGTGAAAGTCATGTCAAGTCATTGTGGGAAACCCTCCTATTGGTCAAGGGTTAAAGTCCCCACACTTGTGGGGCCCTAGGGTTATTAGAATATCCTAGTGAATTCAACCCTAGGTGAGTCATTATAAGTTAGGGCAATAGTCGCCACCGTTGTGTTACCCTCCTGTTGGTCGGAGGAGGCAAAGTCCCCACAAGTTATGGGGCACTAGGGTTATTAGACACTCCTGGAGATGTCCACTTTAGTAAGTAATTGTTAAGTGAGGCCGACATGATGTAATGGGTTCCAAGTGAACAGAAGAATATAAATAGAGATTGAGTCTCTCTATTTAGGACACACACACTCACTCATTGGGGCACATGAGTGAGAGAGGAGAAGCTCTCTCAGTGTGAGAGAGAGAGATTGCTGCTGTCGGGAGATCATCTTACTGTTTTCCAGTTTTACCTTTGGTGCTGATTCTATCTCTGAGGAAGTTGCGGGGTTTTCTCCTTTATGGTTTCCCCAAGGAAAATTCTTTGTGTCTCTTGTCTCTTGTGTTGTGCTTGTGTTTTATTGCTATGCATGTTATTCTCTCAGTTAAAGATCCTAAGATCATAATGGTAGCTTGAATGATAAAAATCTAACATGGTATCAGAGCTAACCTATGAAGAAGACATTGTGTAGCTATAGAAGCTAGGAATTCTTACTTTTTAGTTCTCTCTCCACAATCCATCAGCAAAAGTATGCTAGGCTGACTCTCCATGGAAGGGCGCATCTTTCTGTCGAAGCGGAATTCAATTCCGAGCATTTTCAGTTTTTGGTGCGAAAAATTAGGGCTTTCTACAGAAAAGGAATTTTTGAGTGAGCCCAGCATAGGATTGTTATCCTCATAAATATCGGAGTTTAGATACCTGGATCAAGAAATTTGGTTGGGTGAAACTCCAGGAAAAGAAAGTCAAACCCTAGTTTGACCCAGAGCTAGAAAAAACCCTAAATACTAAAACTGTTAAGTTTTGGTACATATGCTATAGATTTCGATTGACAAAGGATCAAGTGCTAAAAATTGTAGAGGCCAAAGATAAAATCCTGATTTACACTTTGTCCAAAATTCAGCCTCCGATTGGCTATATTCAGGGAGATATGATCCCTCCAAGTTCGGGTTCCATCCTCTTCCAGAATTCATCCCTAAACAAGACACCTGGGGAGAATTGCAATATATTGAGCTACAAAGGTACAAATGGAATTCCTGAAGATTTTCTAGAAAGGGAACGAACTGTTCTTTTTGTGGTTTGAATATCAGACTAAGAAGATGAACCAGTGACACGTGGAAGTCCGTACAACTTCACTGTTGTGAACAATCCTGTAACAGGTCACCTTGGGAAAAGAATCATAAATCTCAATTGGTGAAACCAATTCTACTGAACCTGTGGTTTTGTATCAGGTACATGTGAGGTTACCTCCATGAGAAATTTTAGACACAGAAGAGCCATAATTATAGAGATATCATAGAAACAATGATAGGAATTTCTGCATAAGAAATTGGAAAACTAGGGCTTCCTCTTTCAGGAGCTTCCCTCCACTGTTTTCAGAAAAGGAGTACATTGGAAAGATCCATTTGAAGAGATCTATCTTTCTATCAAATCATATCTAGAAGATTCCAATTTTTGAAATTTAGGGTTTCTGTGACAAACCCTAGATCAGCTAGCTCCGAAACCAGGATGGACACCTCAAATCAGTAAGATTTAATCCTTTGCTATTTTCAGTTGAGGTTCTCATTTCAAAGTGATCTATCACATCAGCTTGATGATAAGCTTGGTGAAGTTGACAACTTCCAAGCATGGAAGTATATGATCTTTTTGAATAAAATGAATTGGACACCTACATGAGTAGAGAGGTTCCAATTCCAGGGGGAGATGAGGCTAGAAGCCTTACACAAGAAGAACTTGGTCAAAAACAAGAATATCATTGTTTATTCAATCATAGATCAACTTGTACCACAAGTGTCTTCCCTAAATACACCAAAGATGTTTGATTCCTTGACCAAGCTATTTGAAGGGAAGAACATAAATTGAATATGACCTTAAGAAACTAGTTGAAGAATGTGAAGATCCAGAATGTAGAGACCATGCAGTCATACTTTACAAGGGTCTCTCAAATCAAAGAACAACTTGTAGCGGTAAAAGAAGAAGTGAAGAATGCAGTAGTGGTGATGTCCACCTTGAATGGCCTCCCAAGATCATGGGATTCATTCATTCGAGGAATGTGTGCCAGAAGGAAGTGATTACTTTCAATAGACTCTGGGAAGAAGAAGAAGCTCGACTCATAAGAAGAGAAGAGAAGATGGGAGCCATTGAAGATCAAGCTCTCACCATCCAAAGAAGATCCCTCAAGCAATGAGGAATATGAAGAACTCAACTCTTGAAGGATCTCTTATCCACCTTAACATTTGGATAAGAAACGATGATATTATGAATGAAGAAGATGATGAAGCTGAAGGCTCATAAAGGAGTCTACCCATGAAACAAATAAAGATAAGTATTCAATTGTCATTTCATTGTTTTGTTATGCATTTGTTTATATTCAGTTAAAGTATTATGCATGATAGAATGTTTGCATTAATGACAGTATACTACTAATATGCATGTGATGGGTAAGTAGCTCATGGTGCTATACAACTCTCCATTGCTACTTATCTAGAATGAAACCTCTTTGCTGACATATTGGATTAGTGCACAATCTCAATGTTGTAATGGTAGAGATGGAAGGCATCTAGAAAGTTTCAGTGAGATATGGATGAATGTTGTATTGGCTAAAATAGTTGCATGATCATATATTTATGTATAAGTATTTTCCAGTATGAATATTCCTTATATAATTTTTCTAACCAAACAAATGCATTTTACTTGTAGGAAAGATCGCATACATAATCACCTACAAGCAAAGAAGGATGAGAATTGTTCCGAAGAACAAGTGACGACAGTTCAAGATGAATATGACGAATTCAATGACATCATTGTTGCAGAACCTTCAAGCTATGAAGAATTCCAGTTCAAGAAGAATGATGTCTAGGATACAGTATCGATACATGAAGGGAAGTTCGTAGTTCCATCATGTAGTAGATGGAAACATCGTGGGATACAAAGCAAGATTCGTAGCACAAGGCTTCTCACAAAAAGAAGGCCTAGACTATGAAGAGACATTTGCAGCCAGTAAGAGTTTAAACACATATACGATGAGCTTGATGAAGATCTTAACCTTTCCTACAAGGTTAAAGATGCAAGTCTATACACTAGATGGTCACATAGAATATTAGTAGCATAGGAAGCTACTTGTAACTCCGGTACAGAATGTTTCAATGCATAGAGTACGGAAGACATAGGGACTATGATGCCTTGCTTTAGAGAGAGTGACTACAGAAGATCTAAGGTTCGACATGGTACAACAGGATGGATAGATTACTGATGAATCTAGGATTTACTGAGAGTACAACAGATTCCAACATTTGTTTCATGGTTGAAGGCAGAAGACCAGTGATGCTCCTGTTATGTGTTGATGCACTATTTTTCTAGGTTTGGAGGTGTGGCAGAGCACGGATGGAATATTCCTTGGACAATGGAAGTATGCAGTAAAGATATTGAAGAGGGTTGGGATGATGGATTGCAAGGCTATGGCCACACCTATGGCATCGAACCTGAAGCTATTGAATGATGCTTCATCAGAGTCAGTTGATGCTACAATGTATTGTCAGATGATTGGGTCCTTAATGTACCTAACGAACACGAGACCAGATATTTGCTTTACTATGAACACTTTGAGCCATTTCCTGACAGATCCAAGACATGTTCACTTGATTGCTGCAAAGCATATTCTGAGGTACCTAAAGGGTACAGTTGATTATGGGCTAAAGTACGATGCAAATCAGAATATTAACCTAGAAGGTTATGTTGATTCAGATTGGGCAGGCAGTGCCATCGATAGGAAGAGCACCTCAGGGTGTTGCTTCAGTATGGGATCGGGTGTGATGTCTTGGTTTAGTAGGAAGCAATCCCGTGTGGCACTGAGTACAGCTGAAGTAGAGTATGTCATAGCTTGTTTAGCTAGTTGTAAGGTAGTATGGTTGAGGAAGCTACTGTATGATTTATTTGATCTCCAGTTGGATGCTACTTGTATACATTGTGACAACCAGAGTTGCGTGAAGTTGTCAGAGAATATAGTGTTCCATGACAAGTCGAAGCATATCGAGATCAAGTATCACTATATCATGGATATGGTGCAAAGGGGAGCAGTGAAGCTCTATTATGTTGCGATGGAGGAACAGATAGCTGATGTATTCATGAAGCCATTGGCTAGGCTAAAGTTCAAGTACTTCAGGGAGAAGCTTGGTGTTCTCTAGTTCGAGGTTTCCTCCAAGAGAAAGTGATGAGACCCATAGCCATTCTGACGTGGTGAGAGGATTGGTTCCTTCCATGGTTAGATGTAAGGGCTGAGCCATTCTGTCATGGTGAGAGGATTGGTTCCTTCCATGTCAGATATGAGTGCTGGCCATTCTGTCAAGCAGGATAGATGTAAGGGCAACTACCATTCTGGGAATGGAGGTACCTGGTCAGTTACCAGGAAAACTCAGTCTAGGACTGAGAAGCCATTCTGATGTGATAGAGGGATGTGTTCCCACTTGATCAGATGTAAGGGCTGAACCATTCTGTCATGGATAAAGGGTTAGGTTCCTTCCATGTCAGATGTGAGTGTTGGCCATTCCAATGAGCAGGTCGGATGTAAGGGCAACTGCTATTCTCTAGGATAATGGAGGCAACTGGTCAGTTACCAGGTAGCTCAGTCAAGGACTGGGGGCCATTCTAATGTGACTGTAGGATTGGTTCCTACAAGATCAGATATGAGTGCAAGCCCTTCCATCATTGTGTGCAAGATGTGTTCCAGCCTGGATGGATGTAGGTGTAGAGCCCTTTCATCATTGTGTGCAAGATGTGTTCCTGCCTGGATGGATGTAAGTGCAGATCCCTTTCATCATTGTGGTAGGATGTGGTTCCATCCTGGATGGAAGTACGGAAATATTCCATCATTGTGGTAGGATGTGGTTCCATCCTGGATGGAAGTATGGAAATCTTCCATCATTGTGGTAGGATGTGGTTCCAGCCTAGATGAATGTAAGTACAGAGCTCTTCCATCATTGTGTGCAGGATGTGTTCTAGCCTAGATGGAAGTGTGGAAATATTCCATCATTGTGTGCAAGATGTGTTCTGTCTTGATGGATGTAAGTGTAGAGCCCTTTCATCATTGTGTGCAGGATGTGTTCCATCCTGGATGGATGTAAGTGCAGAGCCCTTTCATCATTGTGGTAGGATGTGGTTCTAGCCTGGATGGAAGTATGAAAATCTTCCATCATTGTGGTAGGATGTGGTTCCAGCCTGGATGAATGTAAGTGCAGAGATCTTCCATAATTATGTGCAGGATGTGTTCCAGCCTGGATGGAAGTGTGGAAATATTCCATCATTGTGTGCAGGATGTGTTCCAGCCTGGATGGAAGTATGAAACTATTCCATCATTGTGTGCAGGATGTGTTCCAGCCTAGATGGAAGTGTGGAAATCTTCCATCATTGTGTGCAGGATGTGTTCCAGCCTAGATGGAAGTATGAAACTCTTCCATCATTGTGTGCAAGATGTGTTCCAGCCTGGATGGATGTGAATGCTGTGCCTTTCTGACAAGTAGGTCAGATATAAGTGCTGAAGAAGACCTACATAGAGGCTAGGCCTACAACTAGCATGAAAAAGGGCTGGCTCTGTAGAACTTCCTGAGACGAGAAGAATAATGAGATAGCACCTGTGATGATCTAGATCTAGTGAAGATGATCCAGCAGTGATGATCCAGATCAAGTAATGATCCAGATCAAGTAATGATCCAAATCCCGTGATGATGTCCAGTGATGATCCAGATTGACTAATGATCCAGATCCCATGATGATGTCTAGTGATGATCCATATCAAGTAATGATACAGATCCCGTGATGATGTCCAGTGATGATCCAGATAGAGTGATGATCCAAATCCAGTGATGATCCAGATCCAGTGATGATGATCCAGATCCAGTGATGATGATCCAGATCCAGTGATGATCTAGATCCATTAATGATGATCCAGATCCAGATGAACATGACTTGAAGATGAAGATGAATTGAAAACGACGAGGACTTGACGATGAACCAGATGATACAAAGAAGAAGACTTGTGCTGATAAATTGTGTCAAGAGAATACCTTCCTAGTTAATAGGTAGTTTTGATGTAATTGTAACTTCAGAATGTATTCACTTGTATTTCTTATCTATTGTAACCGGATGTTCATTCTGGGATGTATTGTAATGTACTTGAGTCATGTCATACCCCGATGTTTATTCCAGGAAGTTTCTATAATGTGAAATTCATGTCAAGTCATTGTGGGTAACCCTCCTATTGGTCAAGGGTTCAAGTCCCCACAGTTGTGGGTCCCTAGGGTTATTAGACTATCCTAGTGAAGTCGACCCTAGGTGAGTCATTGTAAGTCGGGGAAATAGTCCCCACTGTTGTGTTACCCTCCTGTTGGTTGGAGGAGGCAAAGTCCCCACAAGTTGTGGGGCACTAGGGCTATTAGACACTCCTAGAGATGTCAGCTCTAGTAAGTAATTGTTAAGTGAGGTCGACATGATGGAGTGGGTTCCAAGTGAACGAAAGAATATAAATAGAGAGTGAGTCTCTCTATTTAGGACACACACACTCACTCATTGGGGCACATGAGTGAGAGAGGAGAAGCTCTCTTAGTGTGAGAGAGAGAGACTGCTGCTGTCCGGAGATCATCTTACTGTTTTCCCATTTTACCTTTGGTGCTGATTCTATCTCTGAGGAAGTTGCGGGGTTTTCTCCTTTATGGTTTCCCCGAGGAAAATTCTTTGTGTCTCTTGTCTCTTGTGTTGTGCTTGTGTTTTATTGTTGTGCATGTTATTCTCTCAGTTAAAGATCCTAATATCATAATGGTATCTTGAATGATAAAAATCTAACATATATAATGCCCATAATAGCCTCCAAAAAAACATCCTGAATAACATAGCACCATATATTAACCCAGGTTTAGCGATAGGAATTGCGCCATGAATTTCGACATGAAAAACATCCAACATAGCGTCAAGTATAGAGCCAAGAATTGCGCCTAGAAAACATCCAACATAGCATTAGGTATAGATCTAGATATAGCGCCTGGAATAATGCCATAAATTTTGAAAGA
>LPNX010000441.1:1587-26587 GCA_001517045.1 Pseudotsuga menziesii | reverse complement strand
GGCACTGAGTATAGCTGAAGCAAAGTATGTCGTAGCTTGTTCAGCTAGTTGTAAGGTAGTATGGCTAAGGAAGCTACTGTCTGATTTATTTGATCTCCAGTTGGATGCTACTTGTATACATTGTGACAACTAGAGTTGCATGAAGTTGTTAGAGAATCCAATGTTCCATGACAAGTCGAAGCATATTGAGATCAAGTATCACTATATCAGGGATATGGTGCAAAGGGGAGTAGTGAAGCTCCAGTATGTTGCGACAGAGGAACAGATAGCTGATGTATTGATGAAGCCATTGGCTAGGCTGAAGTTTGAGTACTTCAGGGAGGAGCTTAGTGTTCTCCATATCGAGGTTTCCTCCAAGAGAAAGTGATGAGACCCATATCCATTCTGACATGGTGAGAGGATTGGTTCCTTCCATGGTCAGATGTAAGGGCTGAGCCATTTTGTCATGGTGAGAGGATTGGTTCCTTCCATGGTCAGATGTAAGGGCTGAGCCATTTTGTCATGGTGAGAGGATTGGTTCCTTCCATGTCAGATATGAGTGCTGGTTATTCTGTCGAGCAGGACAGATGTAAGGGCAATTGCCATTCTGGGAATGGAGGTACCTGGTCAGTTACTAGGAAAACTCAGTCTAGGACTGAGAAGCCATTCTGATGTGATAGAGGGATGTGTTCCCACTTGATCATATGTAAGGGCTGAACCATTCTGTCATGGCTAAAGGATCAGGTTCCTTCCATGTCAAATGTGAGTGTTGGCCATTCCGATGAGTAGGTTGGATGTAAGGGAAACTGCCATTCTCTAGTAGAATGGAGGCACCTGGTTAGTTACCAGGTAGCTCAGTTGAGGACTGGGGGGCATTCTAATGTGAGTGTAGGATTGGTTCCTACAAGATCAGATATGATTGCAAGCCCTTCCATCATTGTGTGCAGGATGTGTTCCAACCTGGCTGGATGTAAGTGCATAGCCCTTTCATCATTGTGGTAGGATGTGGTTCCAGCCTGGATGGAAGTACGAAAATATTCCATCATTGTGGTAGGATGTGGTTCTAGCCTGGATGAATGTAAGTGCAGAGCTCTTCCATCATTGTGTACAGGATGTGTTCCATCCTGGATGGAAGTGTGGAAATATTCCATCATTATGTGCAAGATGTGTTCCAGCCTGGATGGAATTATGGAACTCTTCCATCATTGTGTGCAGGATGTGTTACAGCCTGGATGGAAGTGTGGAAATCTTCCATCATTGTGTGCAGGATGTGTTCTAGCCTGGATGGAAGTACGAAACTCTTCCATCATTGTGTGCAGGATGTGTTCCAGCCTGGATGGATGTGAGTGTTATGCCTTTCTGACAAGTAGGTCAGATATAAGTGTTGAAGAAGACCTACATGGAGGCTAGGCCTACAACCAGCATGAAAAAGGGCTAGCTCTGTAGAACTTCCTGTGACGAGAAGAATCATGAGATAGCACCCGTGATGATCTAGATCCAGTGAAGATGATCTAGCAGTGATGATCCAGATCGAGTAATGATCCATATCCCGTGATGATGTCCAGTGACGATCCAGATCGAGTGATGATCTAGATCGAGTAATGATCCAAATCCCATGATGATGCCTAGTGATGATCCAAATCGAGTAATAATCCAGATCCCGTGATGATGTCTAGTGATGATCCAAATCCAGTGACGATGTCCAGTGATGATCCAGATCCAGTGATTATGATCTAGATCAAGTGATGATCCAGATCGAGTGATGATGATCCAGATCGAGTAATGATCTAGATCCAGTGATGATGATCCAGATTGAGTGATGATCTAGATCTAGATGAAGATGACTTGAAGATGACAAGGACTTGACGATGACCCAGATGATACAGAGAAGAAGTCTTGTGCTGATAAATTGTGTCGAGAGAATACCTTCCTAGTTAAGAGGGAGTGTTGATGTAATTGTAACTTCAGAATGTATTCACTTGTATTTCTTATCTATTGTAACCCGATGTTCATTCCAGGGTGTATTGTAATGTACTTGAGTCATGTCATACCCTAATGTTTATTTTGGGAAGTTTCTATAATGTGAAGTTCATGTCAAGTAATTGTGGGTAACCCTCCTATTGGTCAAGGGTTTAAGTCCCCACAATTGTGGGGCCCTAGGGTTATTAGACTATCCTAGTGAAATCGACCCTAGGTGAGTCATTGTAAGTCAGGGAAATTGTCCCCACCATTGTGTTACCCTCCTGTTGGTCAAAGGAGGAAAAGTCCCCACAAGTTGTGGGGCACTAGGGTTATTAGACACTCCTAGAGATGTCGCCTCTAGTAAGTAATTGTTAAGTGAGGCCGACATGATGGAGTGGGTTCCAAGTGAATGGAAGAATATAAATAGAGAGTGAGTCTCTCTATTTAGGACGCACACACTCACTCATTGGGGCGCATGAGTGAGAGAGGAGAAGCTCTCTCAGTGAGAGAGAGAGAGACTTCTGCTGTCAGGAGATCATCTTACTATTTTCCCATTTTACCTTTGGTGCTGATTCTATCTCTGAGGAAGTTGCGGGGTTTTCTCCTTTATGGTTTCCCCGTGGAAAATTATTTGTATCTATTGTCTCTTGTGTTGTGCTTGTGTTTTATTGTTGTGCATGTTATTCTCTCAGTTAAAGATCCTAAGATCATAATGGTAGCTTGAATGATAAAAACCTAACATAATGTGTATAACCTCTATGTCAAAACTGTTTACCAAGCTAATGCATGCCACTATCCTCTTTATTGTCTTACCAAAAGGCATGATAATGAGGAAGAAGACATAAAATTATGGACTTCACCTTCAAATAATTCCTTGCAATCACATTGGTAAGGAGTGATAAGAAGATCACAACAATCCAACGTGTCAAATCGCAATTGATAGTGTTAATTAAATACTTATATGGTAAATTTAATATAAGACTTATAGTTTTCTCTTACTCTTTTTGTCTTGACACATTTAATATTGTATGGTTGTCTTTGCACCTCGACCCAATTCGTATTATAAGGTGAGGATGTGCATGCATAATAATCCTTAGTTATGACTATGAGATGAGGATTTAAAGAGAAGAGGATGTAAAGACAAGTAATTTTATATGTATTTTGGTAGCGCTGAGAACAAATGTTGTGAGACACCACAAATGTTTGGAAGGATGGATGGGGATTACATCACAATCATGCCACCCATAAAATTGAAGGCTATTCTTGAGACAATAATTGTTTTTTAATTTGATTAATCATCATTGTTTCTCCATATCGTGTTCCCAATGACACCTATCTATAGCAATGGATAAATCAACTTCTGCACAGTTTGTGATCCTAGCTACATGCCATTATTTGTATTTGCATGACATCGAGTATTTTTTATAGTTGTCGTGAGTCCATGATATTCATGCAATAAATGAAGTCTTGTAGAGGAGGACTTATCAAATCAGCCTTTTGAATTTCTTTTTGACGAAAAAAAGTGGACATTGGTAGTGAGGTTCACATAGGTAGTAGGCACAATGTTTTGAGCTCGTTTCGGGCCTAGTAGTAGACTAGTAGTTGTTCTTTTTTTTATAGTCATAGTTGTTGACACATTGCAACACTTTAGATTGCATCCCCAAGTGACTTGAGATTTAGAGTCACATCTCGATGGCTAGTGCCTCTAGTCATCAATGATTACTGGTCATCTTGCACAACTAGGTAGTGAGTGAATGAGATGAGTGAGAAAATGATTATAATTTATCATATTTCCAATATTTTGAATGATGAGTTGAACTTTAGAGCATAGGAATTTCAACATCTTGAGAAATTTATATGGATGGGTAATTTCAAATGTTGCCCTTCTTTTGAAATGTCAATATAAATTATGCCCTTCGTAACTGGAAGGGTAAAATTCAGATTTTAAATTTTTTTTAAGAGCAATTTTAACTTTACACTTTTGGGAAGGGTGAGAACCCTTTGGAAAGGCCAAGAACGGTTCAATTTTGAACGCCAGGTCTAAATAATCTATACCTAATTTGGTAAAATTATATAGTCAATTTACTATGGGCTCTCAATCTCCTCTCCAAAATAACATGTACAAATATTCAAATTGAACCTCTATTCCATAAGACTAGGATCCAAGATCATGACAACAACAATAATTTAAAATTTTAAAATATTTTCTTGAAAACTTCGTAATATAATATGAACCATTCCATTTTCAATGTAATAAAATAATAAAAGAACTTTCTAACTTCATTTAGGACACCAAAAATCTTAGCAATAGGCTTCGGAATAAAACATTTTATTTGGCTTGACGGGATTCAAACACCAAGAGGGAAGGAAGAAACACCACGAGGGAAGGAAGAAGAGGAAGCGTTTAGCGAACAAGGCAAAGTAAGAGATGTAAATGGCGACAAAAGGTGGATGCAATTTAATCAATTGATGTTTATGTGTGGCGAGGGGATTGAATGTGGGTCTGTCGATTTTCTGATCCATCTGAATTTACAAAACCATCAATCCATTTGGAATCTGAATCTGGAATTGGAATTTGGGATTCTGAGTTGAGCATACAGTTTTGGTAACCTTTGTTTCCAAGAAAGGAGGTGAATAGACTCAGGGGTTTGAATTTGGGTCGAAATCAAGGAAGAAGAAGAAGAAGAATTTTGTTGGGTGTCAGTTCTTTTATGGGTGAGGAGAAGTTGGAAGCTCCTTCAGCTGTTGCTACTACGATGTGCGCACGTTGGAGCAGAGACAAGGAAATATTGATTACTAGAAGAGGCGACGTTGAAAATCCTGCCAAGAGTTCCCCTAATTCTCCCAGTGCTTACCAATCCAGTCGTAAGATTTTTCACTTTCCACTCCTTTACCCACATAGGATTTTTATTCTTTTGTTTTGTACATCCAATTTTACGATTTTGAACTAGTAAGGCTTAGGGCAAGGCTCCTTATTAGGAACCCATTTTGAAAACTATGGCTTGGAAGGTCCACACAGACTACATTAGAATTTTCAAACATCATAGAAAACCTACATAAGATTCCATGACTTGGGGTACTACCCCTTAAAAAAGAGCGTGGAGGGGACTAATGGTGAAAATCTCAATAGTTGACTCCAATACCCCCTTTAAAAGTAGTGGAGGATACTGAATGGTGAAAAATAAAACAGTTCACTTCTTCAAAATGGACGGGAGATGAGTGAATGGTGAAATGCCCAAAGACACTGGAAATAAGATAGGGTTTACCCACAGAAGCATTAGTACATTATTAAGTTATCGGATGGCCCGAATGGTTGTCCAGGGTTTGCCCTTCTACTAAGTTATCTTCCACCTTAAAAAGGATGGGGAAGGGAGGGGAGTAAATGGTGAAAATTCCACATATGCATGCCCTAGATAGAGGCAAGCTTTACCTATACAAGTATTAGTTCATTGAGTTATTGGATTACTTGAATTTTTTTCCAGGGTTTTCTTTTCTAACAGGGGATTTGACAACTTGCCACTTGTTTGTGGATGTTGTAAGATCATGGATCTCTCGAAGTCATATCCTATTGCTTCCCTACCTCCACAACATGTAGGTTTTGCATTGTAGTAACTGTATCTCCATAAAAGATATGAAATCCTCTCAACTTGACGACTAGTAATTGGAGTTTGTTACTTGGACTGACTTTTGTTGACTCCATGGAATAGTAAAATCACGTTGATTTCCACATTTTCATAAAATATAAAAGAAATAACAAGCAGAGACATAGACAACGCCATATTTAAAAGCTAGATAGAATGCTTTTGTATCTTCATTTGCTTAGTCCAGACTAAAGTATTCTATGAACATATTTGTTGGTTGAGTTTTTTGTAGAACTAAATTAGGCTTTATGGTTTATTTGTTGAAAGGTCTTGTCAATTTTCACTTTCAGAACTATCTTCTGAATCCATCTAAGAGATTATCATTCATGGTAGTCATACAAATTAAATTATCTAGTAATATATGAATAGTGAAAATTTACAATTGGCTTCATATTATCACCATCTAAATTCTCTACCAACTTGTCTTGCTCACTGACGGCAATAAACTCGATCGGTTGGTTTGATTAATCTATTACAATGAAGGTAGTCAGTTTTGTCTGGTCAGAATTGTTGAATAAAGTTAGACTGTTTCTATGAGTCCATTTCGGGGAAATCAGATGAAATATGTTATATTACTATTCTAGATGTTATTGGAGAATTTTTCTTATCTACATATGGAGATTTATTGAGATATCTGTTTAAACTTTAAAGTTCAACTATTATTATGTGGTTGATCACAATCATTTGCAGTCTATTCTGGGTGATTCCATTAAACTCTACATTCTTTTTGTTCTTTGCAGAGAGTAAAACTTTCTTTTATGCTTAGAGCTTGTTTCTTGTCCAAAATCCTTTTGTGGTTCTATTTATAATTTATACTTTGTTGTTCTTTCTATCCAAATTGTCCTTCTCCTGGCCTGGGCTCTTGAAAACATCTTGTAGTTACTGTTCAGTTGGATTTTCCTTCTGACCTTATCATTGCCACTATATCTGGACTGTTTAGGATATGTTGTACTAATTGTCCGGAGAGAAGATGCTTTTAAGCCCTGGTCGGTCTTCTCCTCTTGAATTTGGGACTGTAGTTAGCATAGCTGGCTTCAATTATGTGATATTCTTTTTTGTAATGGTGAACAAATTTTCTAATCCACGGGACTGGAGACCTGTGAATCCCAACTCTGCATTATTGCAGAAAAGTCCACTTTATTGTGTGGGTTGTCAAACTTGGAAAAATCTCACATAGGAGCATGGCTCATTGTTCGCTGGGGTTTGAACCTGGGTCATTAGGTGATGACATCCTGTCTTAACCAATAGACCACATTCAAACAGACCAATTACATGATAGTTAAAAATTAATATAATAGAGTTTGGGAATAGTGATCTGTTTTCAAAATAACTTTTTTTGTTGTTTCCTTGACAAAATAAATCTTCGTATCCTAAACCACTGCCAACTTCTAAAATCTAATCCACTCATTGCATTAGTCATTTGTTCTCCTTGTTTACCATAGGTTCTAGAATATAAGAAGAAGCAGTCCAATCCTTTTCTTTAGTAGTTATTAGGGTTCTTGATACTTAACATGTGTTGTAGAGAATATGGACTCTGGAGTGAAGGTTTGTGCTTTCTCCAAAACATTCCTATTGGCTTTGTCAATCCTGAACTTGGTTTTGAGCTCATTCGAGATGAATTTTCTTTCAAGATACACATCATAGAGATTCATAGTAGTATCACTACCTCTTTTATATACCTTTGGGAATTATAATTGAGGTTCTTAACACTTATCCATGACATGATCACTTCAATGACCACCTTTTCTCGTTTACTGCCAAACTTGATAATAAACACCCAAATAAATACAAAGGGCAGCTTGCTTGTTTTAAAATTCTGTCTAGAATACGTCAGATTATTACTGAACTAAAGAAAACTTCATAAGCAAGCACTTTTTGAGAGATCAAAGTAGAAATTGGCATCTATATCAGCTATTCCCAATTGTCATTGAGTAAGGAGGTTCCAGTTAGAATTAAAAACAACCACCAAAGTTCTCTATCCTCAAAATGATTAATGGAACAATTGTTCATATGCCCTCTACTAAATAGGTTCTCAAACCATGTTTTGTTTCATATATGGCATCATGTATGGGGCATTTTCCCTAAATTAATCCTTTAAGTTCTTATTATTGGTATATAATCACACATATCAGTTGGAAATTTTTGATCTAGCATTTCCATGGAAATGATGGCTACATATCAATGCATTTACTAATTACTTGTTAGTTGTTTTGGTCTTGTGTCCATCTTAATTTGTATTTTATGGATTATGACGTGGGTTTGTATTTTCTGAACTGGCAAATGAAGAAAATATATGGGATATTTATTTCAATTCTCTCTAGTTGTTTGAAAAGTATATTGGTCATCAAGGGCTTGCAACTATGTGTTTTTCAACCTTTATGATTTCCTTTTCCAGCTTTTTTTTTCCATCTAGCCTTTTAGCCATTTCATGTCGATGATGCTTACAATTACTTATGATTTTGTTGATTATTAGTATTGTTTATATTGAAAATTTAGTAAACTTTTGAAAAGTGTATTATTATACAATTAGTGGGTGGTGTCAAATTGACCAGGATTTTTATGATGTCCTTCAGAGTTGGGTTTTGAAAAAGTTCATGAGTGGATGGTAAGAACACTTTTATCTTATCTGGCGCATTGCATAGAATTGATTTCTATCATTTATTGTTTCTTTGTGGAAATTTTGCTACTTATAATGGGGCCTTGTTTTGTTCTCATTTATATTGGAAGTGTAATCTAGTTGTTTATATCGGCTCGATATGCGAAATGTAACTTTTGTAGTGTTGTTCTATTTCGAGTTGCAATAACTTTCTACATCACATGGTGGTTTATTTAGTTTGTCGATGGCTTCTTCAGACCGATATATGTGAGATTGGGCATTAATATCTTTGGTAAGGTTCTTGAATTTCTTTTTATTCTCTACCATCTACTTGAGGATTTTATCCTTTTCTTGTTTGAATGTAATTTTAGACCTGAGCTTGCTCCAACAACCAGTTCTAGAATGTTTTTGCTATATTTTTGTGAGGCTAGGGTACTCCTTTACATAGTTTTCTATCTCCCATGCTCATCCTATAGATATGGCAAGGAAGTCAAAAATTGACATATGCAGACAAATAACAGGATCAGCCATTCATAACTACTCATTAGTGTAATGAACTATAGCATGCATTGGCATTTCCTAGACATTCTTGTACAGGTTTTGTATTCATCCATAAAAATAGAAGCAACCTAAGTTTGTATCCTAAATGATAATATTTTCATGTATGGGAGAGCCTCCTTATCCTCCATTGGCGATGAAGTAACAAGCTGGCTAGAGTCTAGATAGTATTTAAGCAGTATTTAAGCAAAATGATATCTAGGAATATATCAATGCCTCAATGTATGAGATGGAATCTATCGGCAGCATATTTCTAGGAATATGCCAATGCCTCAATGTATAAGATGGCATCTGATGGAAGCATATTTCTAGGAATATATCAATGTTCTTTAATCATGCTAATATATGTAACTGTAGACTATATCAATGCTTCTCGGCATAATTAATCAATAAATGTTCTGATTGAATTTTGGAGATAAGATAAGATAAGAGAAGATAATTTTAATTAATGCCCAACAAATGACCATAAAAGTAGGTCAATGGGACTAGAAGATACATCTGGTGTGAATACAAGGTGGGGTACAAAAGAAACTCCTAGGTAATTTTGAAAGAAAGATAAAGTGCAGCAAAGATAAGTATATAACTAAGCTAATCACTAGATTTAACCAACACCAAAATATATACATAAATAGCATGATAGATGCATTGATATAAGGTGAGAGTCTGAGACTAGAAAATTGGACATCTTGATGTTGATCAAGAGAGAGATCAATCTGAGGATTATGTGAAGATCTCCTGGAAGTAATGATTGAAGGTGGGGGGAGAGGGAGGGGAAACTTGGCACTGGATTGTTGGTGGAGTTCTCAAGCACCATGGTGGGATTTGACTATCATGGGAAGGAATATATTGTTGTTACCATAGAAGGATGGCTAGATTGATGGCTATTCATTTGGCATACTTACTAATTCCCATCGTTTTTTACTAAGGAGGTTCATGAAATATTAATTGGTAGGTTATCCATTCTTGCATGGTTTTCCTCTTCCATCCCTAGTCCTGATGATTCTCTTTATTCCAACTTTCTATTTCCTTTCAGTGTATATCAACCATATTCTATGTGATTGTGTTGGTCAAATAAGAAAATGAAGAAAACTTAAAAGTGGACCTTTAATGGTCATTCTATTGTATTTGACAGGTGTTGGAAAGCTGAACTATCTTTTAGCTTCCATAGTAATGAAATAAGCTTTGGGAATGCTCGTCTGCACCCACCTTTTCTATTGGATTATTTAAATAAAATATTATTGCACACACACATATATATCCTGATATGGAATATTCACTTCGTTTAGATATTTTCTATTAATTTCGAAGAGATTCAGTTAATATTGGAGTTTACATAGTAGAAATTATACTAGAATGTGTAATAATATTTTGTTTTTCATTGGAAAAGTGATAGAAATAAAGGGTTTTGATATTTTTGAAGACAGAAATGAAAGAGATAGGGTATAGTCATGTCATAGATAGGAGAATAACACAACACACATTTCCCATTTGATTTAGATGGTTGTACTTGTATCTTATTTAAATATATATTTCTTTACCATGCTGTAGGTGGATGCAAGCAACAATGGTCGATATATGAGTTAGTATGCTAGGGGTGGGATTTTGGGGTTTTTGTATCTTGTATTCTGGCCTATTCTGATGGTTTTAGAGTAAAAGGTTTTTTAAACTTTGTAGAATTATGAAATTTACATAAATTTGTCCTCCATAATTAATAGTGGAAATACTCCGGTTAGGGTTTTTCTTCATTACTAACTGGTCTCTTTTGTATATGTGTTATTTGCTTGTTTTAGAATTGGATGGGGTCCTTTTAGAACGCTTGATGATCCATTAGAGCGACTGGTTAATTTTCTATGAATTGCTTGTTTTAGAATTGGATGGTGCCCCTTTAGAACTCTTGATACATAAATTTCCTTTTTATTTAGTTATAGAATAAATTAAGTGAAAATTGTTTAATAAGACACTTATACTTTCTGTAGCTTTGATTTCTTTTTGACACAAATAATTATTAATTATTTGATGTTTCATGTTGTAGATGGAAAGTATTGTAAATCAAGGGAAACTAGTACCAATCGATGTCATTGTTAATATATTATCAAGGCGCCTTGAAAAAAGTGCACTGAAGGGTGAATCGGGATTTATACTTGATGGGTATCCAAGAACAACAATACAAGTTGTAAGAATTTCCAACCTGTTATTTTGGGGTAATGAATCTCATTCTGGTTTCTCTAGTTTGAGTTGTGCACTGTACTGCCAATTGTTGTCTATGTCGAATGGTGCTATGATGACAACATTTTATATTTTATCTAATCCAATTTAGAGTGAAAGCTTATGTTCAGATAGAGGATGTGTTCAATAGGATTTCTTGTAGTATCCTATCCATTGCATGGAGTCTGCGCTAGAAATTTGAAAATGATTGTCCATAAAAAAATTATGAAAGGTAATTAATTGATGTGTTTATTACCATAAAGTACCTCACATATATTTTCCTGAACTGTACCTTAACTAGTCAAAATTATGCTAAAATGATCTAATACTAAATTGAAGTTTAAGGAGGATAATCAACATGTCAATTAGAATAGCTTAGAGAAAATTCACATGAGCATTAGAGGGTAAGGAAGAAACACAATGGATTGACTGTGTAATTCCTCAGTCAGAACAAAGCCATGAAAGCCAGCTCTTTGATGTATCACATCTAAGCAATTGAGTTTCCATATGTTATGTGACTTACATATGTCAATAGGCTTGCAATTTAATATTTTTTATTTTTGTCCTCCTAGTTTTTCCCCCTGGTTTTTTCTACTTTTTAAAATTTATGGTTAGTTGCAACTTAATAAAATAATATGGTTGTTCTTGTCTAGGGCCTCCAATCCTATAATTGTTACATTGCAACATCAGGGTTTTACGATGCTGTCGGTTGCAACAACATAAAAGAAAAATATAACTTTTTCTTTTCCAAGGAAACAATGTAGCTTTTATTCAAGAAGAATGAAAAATATAATCATTAGGTACTTTGAGCACACTAAAACATACCTATTCTAGAGAGTTACAAGTGAACACCCATAATGTTCTTCACTATCCACCTCATAGTACCTAATGATATCCGAGGTGTGACATACAAATATAATAAACAAAGGTACAAAGATTGAAATATTACAACTTATCAGGTGCAATAGGAAATTTCAAAATGTCCCTCCAAGAGGGTTTCCAGAAAAGTTCCAGAAGAGATGAATTCTTTAAGAGGCCCATAAAAAACAAACTGTTCCATTACCTACATATGTCAATAAGCTTGCAATTTAATATTTTTGATTTTGATCCTCCTAGTTTTTCCCCCTATTTTTTTCTACTTTTCAAAATTTATGGTTTGTTGCAACTTAATAAAATAATATTGTTGTTCTTTTCCAGGGCCTCCAACCCTATAATTGTTACATTGCAACATAAAGGTTTTTATGATGATGTCGGTTGCAACAACATAAAAGAAAAATATAACTTTTTCTTTTCCAAGGAAACAATGTATCTTTTATTCAAGAAGAATGAAAAATATAATCATCGGGTGCTTTGAGCACACTAAAAAATACCTATTATAGAGGGTTACAAGTGAACACCCACAATGTTCTTCACTATCCACCTCATAGTACCTAATGATATCCGAGGTATGACATACAAATATAATAAAAAAAGCTCCAAAGACTGAAATATTACAACTTATCAGGTGCACTAGGAAATTTCAAAATGTCCCTCCAAGAGGGTTGCCAGAAAAGTTCCAAAAGAGCTGAATTCTTTAAGAGGCCCATAAAAAACAAATTGTTCCAATAATAATAAGATGAAGTGATTTTCCTCTAGGTGCAGGCCCTCCATTGATAAGTTATGAGCAACCAGGTTATATTCTCTATAAACACGCATAAAAGAGATGTTCTGAAACCTTCTTGAAATCTGTTTGACATGATCAACAACTGCAAGAAGACCAATACATTGTACCTGTTGCTGTTCTTTCATCCAATTTATAATGAGAAGGGAGTCCCCAAAAACCTGCACAGTTCTCAAACCTTTGTCCAAAGCAAATTTTAGAAGAAAAATTTGCCTTAAATTCACACAAGTTATTTCCCCGCTGCCCATGGTAGCTTTGAAGTGAAATTAATGGGAATCTAAAAGATGTAAAGCAAAACCAAGACCACAAATCTTTTCTTGTCCTTGACAGGCCCCATCAAAATGACCACAGGGAATTGTTTTATCCCTTGTAGCTCCCCAAGTACACGAGGAGTTTTATAGATAGGCACTTCCTTATAAAATGGGAGTAATGCAACCACCTATACAGAGATTTGAAAAGTAGAGAGATATTTACCCTCAAACAGAGAAGTATTAATCGTATGTTAGAGTCCCAACAAGAGTAAAAATGGGACTGCTCTTATCCTCTCTAACTCCTTTCTAGTGAACCAATTCTGGAAGTAGGATTCTAATGTCATGCCCCCCATAATGTAGGAAGTCCCAATAATCTTTCAATTTCTCACTAGACCTGCAAGGAGTAAGTACAATATCAAACAAGATGGACATTTGTCTCCTCAGAATATTTGCATAAGGTACAAATACCAGGACCTAACGTTCCTCTTTTTTGTGAATGATCCCATGTCAAGACCCTGTCTAAAAGAGCCATCCACAAGTGTAACTTAGGTCTAGGCAGTTCCCTCACCTTCCACAGTGCAGTACACCACCAAATAATGTTACCTTCTGCCTATGGAAATAGTGTTGTTTATCCAAGTCTAGGAGTATAAGAACCTCCTGTTTTATTAAGTGCCCAAATACATTCATCTAGGACCCTCCTTAATTTGATGTGTGCCTTCTGAATTTTTGCACTAAGAAGGTCCCATGGATAAACTAAATCATCCCCAATACCGAGGTCTAAGGAAATTTTCCAGCATTGTCTCCACAAAGTAGACTGGTCAAGCTTAGTGATTAAGTTAGCTTTTTTTTTTGCAATTAGTTGTAAGTGATGAACAAGTGCCTCTGAAAGAAAAATATTCCTATTACACCCCATAATTGCATCAACTCCAATCATTAGCTGGAGCTTGGTACCCATCCCCAATTTCCCATGTCAGATAATGACCAATGACTGGGAAGGCTAATTTTCAAGCTTTCCATTGGTCAGACACATTATGTATACTCTTATGTTCTTTCCTAATCCAATCCATCAAGGAACCCAGACCTGTATATTTTTGAATTAATATCCTTCGCCAAAGACTATCTTTTTAAGACATTCCACAATGCCTTAGCTGCTAATGACTGACCAAAAAGATGGATATGTTTAAGGTCACATCGCCCCAGTGCTTTGGGAGCTCCTAGCTTCTTCCATTTAACCTAGTGAGTTCCTTTATACTCACTAGGTCCTTGCTATAGGAAATTGAAATATTACTTCCTAATATTTTTGAGAATACCTTTAGGAATATGAGCTAGAGTATGCTAGTACACAGAGATGGCTTCTAGAACTGACTTCACCAGTACCAATTTCCCTCCTTGTGACAACCAACTATTACACCAAAGAGGGAAATTATTTTGGCAATCTTGGAAACTGACCACAGCCAATCAGGCTTTCCATAGTTTGGTTAAAGAGTGAATCCTAGGTACTTAACACCATCCATCGGATCCAAATACTAATATGGAAAATATATTTAAAATGTTCAAGATTGTTCCCCATCCATACTTGGAAGTGTATAAGGTGGATTTAGTATCATTGACCTCCATCCCAACAGCCCTGCCATATAGTTTTAATATCTCATGGAGAGCATCTCCTTCCTTGTCAGAGCCAAATAAGAGCAAAAGCACATCATCTATAAATAATAGGTGAGACAGGGATTCCCGTTTTCCTACCTTCACTCCTTGTACAATCCTCAATCTCCTTGCCTCCATTATGTACTTGCTAAGATCTTCTGCCACCAAAACAAATAGGTATGGGGATAGCAGGTACCTCTGCTTAATCCATCCCACAGGCTTAAAGAATTGTGATACTGGGCCATTTATAAGGATCACAAATGAAGTATATATTGTGACTCAAACATCTCTTACAATCGTAAAAGTAGATTCGGACTTCACTGTATGCTACTAGATATTATGATATTTTCACTTTGGTCTTCTAAATCTTGCAATCTGAAGTTGCGTGGCCTTTGAAATTTTAATTATCACTTGAATCACAAGATCTCATGTCCCTAGATTGATGGAAATGATACCGATTTCATGTTGACTAGCTTTATCCAATTGCTGGCATTAAAGCTGTATAATGTTTTCTCTTTCTGAAATTTCAAATGCACATGGATTTTTATAAAGGCTATAGGACGTCTCCCATGTCTAAAATTATTGAACATTGAATGAAAGGGTGTTAACTGGTTTGGATACAACTAGCATTTCTAGCTAAGTTGATATCACACTAAAATGTGGAACATTTTATCATGTAGGTAATATTGGATAGGGTGGAGCATTTTATTCAGGCTGTTGGAACATATGAGGATAGGATTTTTCAAAAGCGAGCTCATATTCACGAGGTACACATTTAGTTTATATGAAATTATGAAAACCTTTGTAAGTTGTACATACTTGGGCCTTATTTTGAAAAAAACACAGCTATATATTTTTTAACTATTCAATAACCCCCACTAAGGATAGCACCCTTCCATTGGGCCAAGCTGTGAGCTTAAGAACATTTTGAATAGGAACTCTGTGCCATATGAAAAATGGAAAATGGGTCAATAGCTATTTTTGTAGAGCATTTTATTAGGAAATACATTAAGCCAAGGGAAATACTTTTTTAAAACTCTAGAAATATTAGGAAATACATGTATTTTAAATGCTCACACATATTTTACATGTATTTTTATATATGCATATCCAACCATATTGTATCCAATTTGTTCTCATATATGTACATATATCTATCTATATCCTGGTAACTTTAGCTTCTCACTGATAACTAGATGAATTATCATAGCTGACTCCTGTTAAGTATTTGATTACTAGCAATATATTAGGTCACACTAATCTAAGCTTCTTGTTGGTTTTTCTTAAACTTTACGCTCGTTTCCTTTATATTCAAATGAGGGCATAAAATACGCTCTATAGGCTGAAATGATTGTTACTGCATTTGTTTTATGGGAATGACCCATCTCTTGAAGGATACAACCTGGAAAAGTTCCCAGAAAATGACAAGAAATGGACGCCAACAAACCATTCCTAGGGAGTTCTTGGAATGGCCAGTATTTTAGAAATGGTACTAGTCTTTTCTCTGAACTTTCTTTTTTATCCCTTTTATCCCTTCATCATAATGAGTACCATCAGCCACATTAATCTTTGTGCTTGCCATTTTTGATGTTCAGGAAGATATTGTAGATTCTCAGTGTATGTTGTTTCCACTGAAAATTCCTTCCATAATACCTTCAACCCCCACCCCCCAACATATTTAGTGAGTGGTCTATTCCTGCTGCACCTTACGAATCTTTCAATACATTGGAACTAAGTTTCCTTATAGCACTCATGCTATTTCCTAGATGCATTTCTATAGTTAATTCTCAATTCTCATGCTTTTAAATGCTTGAATCAAAAATTCACACTTCATTGCAATGATATAAAATTTGTTTCAAGGCACACTCTCTTTGTTTTCACTCTTGTTTCCCCACTCTGTTAGAACTGATCTTATGTAGGTAAATATGTTGGTACATAAGTTATAACTTATCTCATGTGTAATCACATGTAGCTAGGACCAATAGTAGAATTGTCTGTCTACTACAATAATGTGCAAGATATTACATGTTTGTAACCAAGATGTCATAATTTGGCTGCTAGCTAGACTGGTGGAACATTGATTTTTTCTTTGGTCATGTGCATGCACTAATGTGTATTGCTAATCACATGGCTTATAAGGTCCTGATATAACCAGAATGCCCAAGCTACATGATTTTAGGTAACCAAATTGGTACTATTACATTGTCATCTTCTGATACATGCAACACTGTTGATGTTGATGAGTGTCCTTTATGGTATTACAAAAGCCTCTTTCTTTGTTTCCTTGTTCGACCATTAGATACTCAAAGTTGTGTATTGATCCTTTTTACCATTATAGAGGACTCTGTAAGTTAGGTTCTCAACTTCTTAAAGGGTTCTAGCTCAATGGAAGAGCACCTTCCTTACAAGCAGGAGGTTGGTGGTTCGATTCCTCCATGCCATAATGATATTATAATATTGGTTAAATACTAAAAATGACTAAATTAGTGACCAAAACATGAGAGATGTGAAACTAGGCATTAAAAAGGATGCAACACATGGCGCTAATGATGAAGCCAAACATGGCGTTGATATGGTAGCAAAATAAGATGTTACTTTGGATGAAAAACATGGCGCTACATAGGAAGCAAAATATGGTGCAACAATAGAAGAAATATTTGGCATCATTTTGGTAGCAAAACATGATGCAAAAAAGGAAGAAAATTTGGTGCAAATTTGGAATCGAAAATTGGCACATATTTGGAAGTAAAACATGGTGCAAAATGGGATGCTAAAGTGGTAGCAAAACTGGATGCTAATTCGGATGCTAACGTGGTGCTATTAAGGATGCAAATATGGCACTAACAGGGGTGTCATCTAAGAAGCAAAAGTGGACACTCGCTAGGAAGCAAAGTAGGACGTTATTTAGGAAGCAAACCTCCACATTGTTTAGAAAGCAAAGTTGGATGCTATTCTAGAAGCAAAACTTGACTTTGTTTAGGAAGCAAAGTTGGACGCTATTCTGGAAGCAAAAAAAGAGATACTATTTTGGACGTCATAAAGGATTCTATTTAGGAAGCAAAAAAAGACATTTTTTGGGACGCTTTAAGTCTTTTCCATGACGCGTCCCATTTAGTGTCTAGTTTGACCACTCAATGTAAAAAAAATTACACTAAAAAGGGACGCTAAATGGGATGCTAATTCCAGGATTTGTTGTAGTGATAACCTACAACACCTAGACACCCCCCCACACATCCATAGGTCTCCCCTTACCACTAACTCCCCGCTCCCTTATATCACTTCCCAACCAATCCAACTACCTCTAACCCCCACCCCCTTATTACATCCCCTCTACAACACCTAGACACCCCCACTCCCTAACTCCTAGTCACCCCATACAACTAAGGAACCCCCCCGACTCTATCTTTGTTTCTCTCTCTGACACACACATACACACATCCCTATGTCTCCCCTTACGACCACAGGGCCTTCAATCAATGAAGCTCTAACATAGCACATTCATTCGTGGCATACAAAAGAATACCCCTAATTTCAATCAATATTGGAAAATGCCTCCCAAAATCGTTTTTTTAACCCCCTCCCAATATGCCTTCCCAATTTGAAAAAACCCCTATTTTCACTATATATTGTATGTATCCATTTTTTCATTTACATTTTTTATACCCCTTTATATTTCTACCTAGTATATTAACATGATACTCCTCTTATGACCCACATGCATTCTACAAAGCACCTTGCTTTTTCGATGTATATTGTGGATGCACAGTACTTCACCCACAATGATCAACATCACATAGATCACATTCCTTTCATAATAACTATATAGGAATTCTTTCAGAGGTCTGCAAAGTTTAAACATCAACTCCAAGGTTGCATGGATTCGTGGCTACAGGGATATGTTGAGTAAGAGTGCAGTGAGTATGCAACATGATCCCCAAAAGCAGGGGATGCAAGTACAAGATTATAACTATAACCTAATACAACATATATGTAAATGTATAAAATAAGATAGACATGCATTGCATAAAGGGGAATTTCAAGTTTTAAATAAGACTCTAAAGTTTTAACTTTAATTATTAATATTCAAAAAATAAAATAGTAGTATTTGCTCAATTACAATTTACTATTTATTACAATTACTAATATTACATATTAGCATTTAACGATACATAAAAGTCTATAAAACAGATCTAACTTTGTAAAAACATATCATTCTCAAACATTCAATCACTCTAATACAATATAAATATGGGTTAAAAAGATAGAGACTTACCAAATGTCAGGATAGGAATGAATAGTTGCAATATCAATTCCTTTGATTTGGTTATTGGTGATGAAATATGTCCCCACATACAAGCAAGGATTGATCTTGGTTTTGTATTCTCCATAAAATACTTCCAAACCATCCTCCAGAATATGGTTTCCATAAATGGATTTCACATGACTAGTCATCTCCTCAATCCACCCCTGTTTGATCATCACAACCAAATAACTACCATGTTTACTCATAATGCTCACACACAATTTTACCAAAATAATCAAGTACTAGAAAGCATAATTATAAAGAGAACCATAGAAAACTATCAATACACCTATGTTGTTCAGCGATAGAAACAATACCTTAAACACAACATCCTTGTTTGAATCTCTGGTTACAATTGTTTTCCATTTTCCAATTCGAATTCAAAGATATAAAGTGTTAGCTGACCTAGATGGTCCTCCCAGAAGGATCACTTTGACAATGAGGCTCGTTCTTGAGCTCCCATGCAAATATTTTAGGGTCATCCCTGTAGGATATTCCAGTGATGTTGTTCACTCTAGTCAATAAAGTCTGCAAGAAAATGCACTGCCCAATGTAGATTTGAATAGCTTTTGTATGCATATGTATTGCATGCAAATTGGTCTATGCATGTTTATATACATAATGAAATAAACTTAAGCATATAATGAAATAGAAATAGACATTTATAGAGTTAGTTACTTTAACATGGTTCTTATAGTAGATTTTTACAGTGGGATTAGTGAAGAAATCATCAACAGAGTCGGGATTATGTCTAGCATTGCGAGCCCATTGTACATATTGAGCCTTTTCTCCAAAGTTCTCATAATTATTTTCGAGTCTAAGTATGAGTCGAAGACCATACTTGTAGAATTCAGAGACCACAAAGTACAAAGCTTGAACCAAAACAACCCCAAAAATCAGAAGATAAACAAACGTGAGTACATCGTGAGTATAGGAAAACACATTTAGAAATGTGAGTATGTATTTTTGAAATGGGTCTGCCTTCCTCCTCCTATTCTCAAACATATCTCCATATATTTATAAGTACATATGGGTATGAGCATATTTTTATAAATATACAAATATATGAGACTAATTTCATAAATATATAGATATATATCAATATTTTTATATGTATTATTATATATGACATATCTAGATGTATCATATCCAAAAAAAATCTAAAAACCGAAATACATACTCTCATCCATATCCTATTTATGTTCTGGTAACTAAAGCTCAAAACCTACATAAGTGCCATATGGTAAACAAGTAATATCTCATATAAAAGGAAAAATAACACTAATTCATAGATAAGGGACATGAGAATTAGATGTGTCATTAAAGGCAAAGAGAAAATTATAAAGTAAGCTTCTTATACTTTTCAAGAAAACCAAACAAGAATAAAAAGGAAAGCCAAATAATAAAAAACCATAAAAACGAAGCATGGAATATGCCATGTACATGTCTCTAAAGTACTTGATGTTGAAATTTAAGGGTTAGAGTTGTTTTTAATTTAAGAATTAAACTTTAATGCATGAACATATAAAATCTGATTCAGAACAATACTTCTCTAATAAAATTTGAACTGTAATAAACAAACATAATTTCCATCTCTTTCAACTTAACACTCCATTAGTCACTGCATTAAATTTGGTCCGCGAGAATCATCAAATGCCATGTACAGTAACAACAAGATAAAATAATGTACAATAGATATCAACAGTAAAGAATCATAACCAATATTTGAATCAACCATATACTCATATATTTCATATTTGATCTTGTTACTGAAGGGACAAGTCAATCTAGGAAAACAATTTGTGTACCTTGAGAGAGAGCCTAAGAGCATTAAAGAAGAAGCATATTGATCCATACTTCTTAGTAAAAAAGAATAGTCATACCCAATACAATCATGCTCACAAAGGAAACACATTCATGCTGGGTAAGTATGTAGTCACATAGTGCAGAGACACACACTCATACTTTGCATAGTCATGCTTGAAAAACCACAATCCACCCATAAAGTGAAACTCACTTTTAGGTTGGGGAAGACCCCACAGTCCACACAAGAAAATAGGCTCATGGTCACGCTGGGTAAGGACCCACAGTCCACTCAAGAAAACAAATCATGGTTATGCTAGAGAAGGAGCGACAGTCCACTAACAAAACAAATCACGATCACATTGGGGAAGGACCCATATTCCACTCAAGAAAACAGATCACATTCATGTTGGTAAAGGACCCACAGTTCACCAAGAAAGTGCCAAGAAATAGATCATGGTCACCCTGGTGAAGGACCCAAAGTCCACCAAGAAAAATACTCACGGTTACACAATGGAAGAACCCACAGTCCACTCAAGAAACATGTCACGGTCATGTAGGGGAAGGACCCACAATCCAACAGACTCACGGTCACACTGGTGCAAAGTGACCACGTGGAAGGTGCAACAAGGAAAGACTAGTCACACAGGAAAATTAAACCACATCGGTGGTGCAGTAAGATATCACATGGAGCAGTAGAAAATATCACGTAGAGGGAGAGAGCTCAGTTACACTGGAGCATCAGACCATGAATTGGATCCATCTCTCATGTTAAATTAAAAATTTAATTTATAATCTAGATACTCCTTAAGATAGGGTATCAAAACATTAATAAACATAACCTATCACTACTACAATTCGATCAAAAATCCGACGGTCGTCATGTCGGATTTTCGACACTTTCCTGTCGCATGTACCACACTTTGATTTTTTCTTAAGCGTCAGAAACTTAGCGTCGGTTATCCGACACTTAAGTAACCGTCGGTTAAGCGACACTTAACTAACCGTCGGTTAAATGTCAACCGTCAAATAAGCGACAGGTATAACCGTCGTTTAAACCATGGCTCCAGAGAGTAAGCGTCGCATAAACGACAGATGGAGATGTCGCTTAAGCGACGGCTATGAAGAAAAAGCATCGTAAAAACGACATAGAGAGCTGTCGCTTATGGGACGGATATCAAGAAAAAGCGTCACAAAAACAACATTAAGAGCTGTCGCTTAAGCGACGGATATCAAGAAACAGCGTCGCAAAAACGACATAGAGAGCCGTCGCTTATGGGAAGGATATCAAGACGAAGCGTCGCATAAATGCCAGCCATATCCGTCTCTTAAGCGACGTGTATTAAGAAGAAGCGTCGCATCTTCGACAGCTAGAGCTGTCGCTTAAGCGACGGCCGTGAATTTTTGTTTTAAAAAAAATATTTTAAATATCGACTATAACATCAAAAGCATATGAGATTTTGTCAATTATGGGGCCATCCTCGTATTCTATAACATCAAAAGCATATGATATTTTGATAATAACATGAAGGAAAAACTGGTCCATGGTTCTAATTTTTTTTGTTGATCTTGGCTCCAAAAAGGTGGTAGTGACTATGTGCGTCTAAGATTTCCCCATTTTTGGCAGTGAAACTTGGGGGTGCAACGTAAATAATTTTGAGCATATAATGAACTAGTTGTGATGGGCCTTTAAGCCTAAGGTAGACATATTAACCTATGGGCCAGGCTTTGGTTGTCTTACTGCATTAGTTCCCTTTCTTTTTGTTGTTGTTCAACCGTCTTGGCTAGCAGAAGATGCTGAAGGAGCCATATTGGCTTTGGTGACTTGAGTTTAAGAGTCCATTGGCGGATTTCCCAACCAGGGACAGTTCTTAATTATGTGTTTCAGAATTTGACATATAAAGTAGCTGCTTGGCAGATTGATATATCTCTAGATCTAGTCAAGTACTTTATCACAATCTTGAACATTGGATGATTCCTTAAGGTTGCCTTGTAAGTTAACATTTACACAAATCCTCTTAGTGGGAAGTAGATGAAATTTTCTCTGAGGCTAATGGCCAATATATTTTCCGATGGGTTGGGCAGGCGCTCTAGAAAGCACCAAAACTGAGGATGGGAGGCTGAAAGCTCAGTCCACATAAGGATGTAAAGATAACAGAGCCTTCAGTGGAGAGTGCCTCACTCTAACAAGTGACTACCAAGAGTTTATAAACAACCAAGGACCATGTTGCATGATACCAATGCATCTACTTAGATCTCTAAGTTGAAACATAAAGAAACACTTGGTCAAGTTTCTGATACTGGAATCATGCCATCCATATGGCTCCCAGGTCTCATAAATCCAGGCCTAGAGCGTGTGCTCTAATTGGATATGGCCAACTAACTATCCAACTAAAGCATTTACACAATTTTTCCAAACAAATATATTTGTATTCAATATCAATAATCTTAATTAGAACTTCAAAGGATTAACAGAAGTAGGAGTATTACCTCATGGATGACTTTGGTAACAAGCTTGGGTGCTGTTTTGGGCACCATTGTCCTCCCAGCAGCTGCAACAGAGACTCCGGCTGTGGAAATGCTGGCAACTATGACACCCCCACCTTCTTGGTGAGAAAGTCCAACAGTACTGACAGTGAACTAATTGTAGGATAAACCTAGATCATCCCATCCATGGAAGCAAACAACATATCGACTAACTCCAAACCTAAAAGTTAAAGGTTGAATGGAAATCAAATTATAATAAAAACAAAATCCACCCATCAAAAACAAAGTATAAATCCATGAAAGCAAACAACATATCTATAATTGACTAACTCCAAATATAAAATTTAAAGGTTGAATGGAAATCGAATTATAGTTTTTTATTAGTAGATATAAGGATTTAAATTATTGTGTATTATAATTCAGTATGAAGGAAATGTAATGTAAGTGTTCAAGTGTAATCTTACTGTGTGTGTAAAGTTCAGGATGAGAAGTTTATATTAATCAAAATGAGAAGATACAGTTAGTGACGGGATTTTCATTGGGAAAACCAAATCAGTTACTTCTTTAAACTTTAGGAACTAATTATCAGTTATAATGATTGCTACTGAAAGGAATATAAAATTTAAGACGGACACTATTGTTTATCTTATTGTCTGTATAGATCCTAATTTGAAAATAGAAGAACCTACTTCCCCATGGGTCGGGGTCATTGACCATAATCGCTAAAATATATGACTTTAAAACAAAATCAACTAACCAGATAGACATGGAGTTCTCCTTTAGGAGAAGCAGCAAAAGACTAATGGTCATCCAGAATGATGATTTGAGGTGTTACCTTGGAACCTATGGCCTGAGAATCAACAATTGCAATGCTTGATTGTCCCACGATCAATTTCGAAAAGGAGTCATGTGTTTATTGGGGCCGCATTTCGTTGGAAGACTTTTCCTAGCTTTGTGACTAGCACATTGAGCTTGGAATTATGTTCCATTTGTCCTTTAAGAATAATTTGCAGCTAATTTTCCAAGTGTTCCATCCACTAAGGATAGGGGCATTATCCTCCATTCTGATTTAACCATTGGTGTTATCGGTGATTGTACAACCCAAAAGGGTTTTCATATGCCAAAGGAGTGCCAAGGTATTTGTATAGCGGGTATCCTTGGTTTGAGTATTGTCAGGGTCCTATTCCATTCTGCCCAAGTTTTAATAATGATCATGTCCATTATAGATCTAAAAGCGAGTTTGACAAACAATCCCCAAAGATAAAAGAGCAAAAAAAATCAGGAGGAACCCAAAAGGGACTTTACAGTAGGCCCACTTAGCTAGGATTTGCAGCATTTAGACAATATTGATTTACCCACCTTAGCACTTATTTTAGCTGTTATTCTTTTCAGTCATAATTCTCATCAAATTGCCTCTCTGTGATGTCAATTTCAAGGTATTTCACCATCTGTTTTTGTGAAAAAAATGTAGAGGGTTCTTCAATTCAATTTTGTAAAAAGCTAACCAACATTTTTTACCCTATTTTCTGAAATTCTCCATATCAGTACAGTACTGTGACCAATAACTAATATATGCTCAACCTATTCATGCAACATTCTACATAAGGTAAGAAACCAATTTGGTAAACCTGCCAAATCAACAATTGAGAAGCATCAATTTATGAGACCATGTATAAAAAAAATTATCAAGAAAAACAGAGAAGCAACTGAAATGAAGTATCCTTCAAAAGTCCATTGTTAAGGAACAGAGTCTTGCCTTGAGAGAGAGAACAGAAAATTCCAATGCAGCACTAGTTCCAGAAATGTCATTCTTCAAGGGATTCTACAAAGTCATTGCATGATGACTACAACATATGCTTCAATGTATTCCTAGGAAAATGTTTAAAATACCTATGAACCTTCAACTCAAAT
>LPNX010000437.1:1824-13901 GCA_001517045.1 Pseudotsuga menziesii | reverse complement strand
CAGTTTATTTTTAGTTTAATCGAACTGCTACTAAGGATTCCAGATTCCTTAGTAGGTGCTCATCAGCACAAGCTAGGGTGAAAACCCTAGCTACAGCAAGTAGCACTATGGAACCCCCATAGCAGGACAGTACGCAAGGGCCCCTTAGGGACCCCCAGGGATAGGTTTCCAGTGCAACGCTGATGCAGCCGGCCATCGATCCTCGACCCCCGACAAATATAAGCGCAGAGCTTGATTATACAAAGATACCTATGTCAGAGTTGCACCTCCGATAGCTCGCGATTACAAAGGAGCTCCATACCCGAGCTCAAGTGTCACAGGTCCAACTGGAGGAATCCATCAAGCAGAACAAAACTTCCGCTGCGTGCCTACAAGAGATCGAGCAACAGAAGAAAGAGGCCGAGCAGACAACAACTACGCTACTGCAAGCGTTGGATGAGGCATGTCGGAGTCTGTCTGGCTCCAACATACAGGAAACAGAGGAACCAAAGCAGAAGATTGCTAAGATGAAAAACTATGCCCAGCAGTCCCACGGTGAATTAGAACAGATGAAGATAGAATATCAGCAACAGATTGCAGAACTACAACTACGCATTCCTCCCGAGACTCCTCCAGAGGAACGAGAACAACGCCAGCAGGATATCAAGGCTTCAGCAACAAAAATATCAGACAACATGGCTAGTGTCACAAAACTACTGGAAGACAGCATAGAAGCCTGGGCAAATTTACAGGATCATCCCGATGTAGGGAAAATTCAGGAAACCATCAAGATGTGCCAGGACGAGCTCGATGCAGTCCGAATAGAGATCAAGACACTGCCACCTATGCAGAAGATGGCTAGAGTAAAACGCAGCAAGGAGCTTCAGTAGGAGATCGAGTCCTGCAGGACGAAGGTGACAATGTTGGAAAGTGCGCTACAGCCCCTGGTAGATGAAGCCTTAGAGTTGACCAATGCTGCGGAAAGCCAGCTCAAAATTTTGAAGACATATGACAATTTTGCACAGGAAAAGGCTGATACAGACTCCTCTTCAGTACTACAGGAGATGGTGGAAAAGGAGCAAGCCACTGATGAAATACTGCATAATCTCACCAGTCGTTTCCAGACCCTCGCGCAGAAGATTCAGCCACCAGCGAAGACGCCGAGTGTCCCGGGACGGGCCACTAGTGAGTCTTAGGGGCCTGTTGGGGTGCATACTCCATAGGGGGTAACTCCGCGGCTAATTTGTAAGCGGAGCTTTGGGTCAAAATAGCCTTAGGGGTGTCAGGGTAAGTCAAAACCCTCTCTTTTTGTAATAAGCCCATGGTTTAAATCCAGGGTTTAGGGTTTTGTGGGTGCCCATGGTTTAAGACCATGGTTTTTGTAATGCTGCGCAGTATAAATAAGCGCTTATGGAAAATGGATAGGTTAGGCTTTTTGATGTAAGAAAGATAAGGTGAAGTAAGGTCGGTTTTTGGCAAGGAAAGAACAAGTCCCAGCTGTGTGCGTGGACGACCTCTGCAGCTGTTTGCGCAGAGGGTTTTTGTAAGAAAGTAAGAAAGGTCTGCAGTTGTGTGCGCAGAAGCCTGCTGCTGTGTGCGCGGCTGTCAGTTAGCTGAAGGAATCTGCAGCTGAGTGCGTAGATAAACTGTGGTTTTGAGGAAAGAGGAATAAAACGCAGTTTGTGGACGTAGCCCCTACACTGGGGGTGAACCACGTTATATTTGGTGTTGTGGTTTTGTTGTGTTGATTCCTGTTTCTATTATTTTCATGCATTAAACCGAACATATCTGATAATATAAGATCTCTGTTAATACTAAGCTTCGCTGTGAATTCCCGGTAGTGGGTTATGCAAGTTTGGTTTGTTTATTATGCTGTGAAGTTATATGTGAATGAATGATAAGTTAACAAGAAGTTGATTAGTAATTATTTAGAAAGGCTAAGGTACAGTAATACCCCTCTCTGCATGCAGAAACCTGATTTTGCGGCCCCCCATTGTTGTTTTGGGTGAGACTGCAACCTGCGCGCAGGTTGTTGCCAAAAGGGCCAACACAGTGGGTCTTTTGTTGGTGCGACGTATAAAGCGTTAACCCGGGTCTGCCCATGTGCCCAACAACTATCGCTTCCCTATGTCAATAGAAAATCAATGCACCAAAACAATCTTCTTCAAAAAGTTGGGTTTCAAAAATATCACATGGGACCCAACTTTCCAAATATTTGTCATCCAGTGGAGAGCATGGAGGATTCTCATCACGTGAAAATCTTAAGATTGGATTTTTAATTAAAGTCTCGTAGTCGTCATCCATCTCAGAAGAAAGGGGTTCTTCCTCACTTGTATCAACTTCCTGGCTATATCCCTCCTCATGATCATAGTCATCTTCTTCAGAAAAAAGGTCACAAGGTAGTAAACCTTCTAAAATATCACCATTATGCTCATTAGTAGGATTAGTGCTAAAGTTTTCAGTGAGGTTATCCAATTGTTGACTAAAATCTTCAACTTGACATTGGGTTTCTGTGGTGACAGGATGGAGCTGTCCAACTGCGTTAATGTACTCAGGCTCTCCTGAATACTATTTTTCCTCTCTCCAACTTTCTCCAGAAATATCATGCATGTCATCTACATAGTTTATGTACTCAGGCTCTCTTTATGATGCTTTAGGACCACAACCCTCTGGAAAACCATGCTCCTGAATATAGCATGCATAATAGAAGGAAGATTCTTCATGAAGTTCTTCACATGCCCTACAAAATGGCGTGTAAGTTTCAACCACCTTAGTGACCTCTAGCTGATGAGGAGGCCTCTGCTCATGCTTGGGGTTTTTTCTCTGCCATGTTGGTTTTGTAGGGAAAGCTCTAGGAGGTGGCAAAGGTTGAGTTCTTTCCATTGTAATCACCCTATTTTGAATCTTCTTCAATTGCGCTAAATGTTTATGTTTTGCCTCCTCCATATTCTTCTTCATCTCCCTTTTCATATCGATCATCTGTTTTTCATAGGCATCTTTCATAGCTGATAAAGGATCCTTGTCTTTGGGCTCACTAATTTTCAAAGGGGTGGAAGACCTTGAATAACCCTAGAGGTTAGATTCACCAGATGACTGCATATTCTTATCAATTTTAATGGCCAAATTCTGAGCCTGAAGTAATGTGGTCGGCTCCTTGTCTCTAATCTGGTACTGGATCTTGCCACTTAATGCTTCAGTGTAATAATCCAAAGTGGAAGCTACAAGAGGATAATAAGTAGCAGCGATGGAATTTGATAACTCTATGAACCTATCGTTGAATTCATTAATGGTTTCCGTATCAGACTTCTTTATGCTAGTCAAAGATGCTACTAGATGTCTAGGCTCCTTTTTGCTGCCAAAATTTCCAAGGAAAGCAGCCTTGAAGTCTGCTAAGGTGGTGAAATAATTGTCCGGAAAATTATCGTACCAGTTGCCAGCCTTGCCATCCAAAGACAAGGAAAACAAGGTCATGTAAACATCTTCATGCCTATCAGTACCCCTGACATGGGCATCACAGTGTCTCATGAAATTCCTGATATGCTGCTCAGCAAAGAGGGAGGCATCGGTGCCATTATATGTCGTAAGATTGTCGATAGCCTTGTCAGGGATATCATGAGGATGACCTACTATCTGAGTAAAGTTGAGTTGAGTAAAAAACTCACCCATTGGATTAAGGAAACAGTTATTATTTTGCAAATTTTCTAACTTTTCTCGAAATAAAAGATGGATGTCTGAAACAGACTTAGATCCAAGTTCTGCAAGGATCCTGTGAGAATATAGTTTCTTTAATATCCTCCTTAAGACCTTTTCGGGGTCAGGGATGAAATCAACCAAACCTACAAAGTTTCTTCTAGTAGAATACCTTGAGGTGTTAACTGACAGTGGAGTCGCCAGGTGTACTTAAGTCTAATTTCAGAGAGTGATTGGACTAAAAATATACCAAAAAAGGATAAAAGGTAAGAAACTAAAAGAAACAAAGGTCGTCTAGGAACAAAAAGATTTGTCCTCGGCAACGGCGCCAAAAGATGTTGTCCGCCGATTGCACACCAACAGCAGAAATATTCCGAAAGCTGTCTCCTCACTTCAGAAAGTGGGAGAGGTGTGACCTTGGGGACAAGCACAGAGCTAGGTACTGTCACCTACTCCTAGCTCCTCCGTTTAGGCTAACTCCTAATGAAACCAAGGGGGGTAGTCCCTACAAAAGAGTTTCTATGGCTCTTAAGTTGTTAAAGTGTTTTGATTAGTTGCGAATGCAGATGGGTGTTGTTTAGGCATTATTGTGATTTAAGATGATTAATGTGATAAAGTTAACACAAGACAAAGCAATCCACGTTGCTATCAGCAGAATTGAAATATAGACAAATATTTGAGAGCTTCACGAAATAGATAAAGCATTCACAGATATGATTTATAATCAAACATTCGATGGACAAATGGCCCAGATTATCAACAATGCTAAAAGATGGGACCAGTGCCTATGGATTCAACTTATCAGAGATGCTTTGAGTGTAAACATGTGAATCCCAGAAATATGCCAGTGAATGTTAGGTTTTGCAAGTGCTCTTGGTAAGTTTTAAGAGTTTTTTGTTTATGATCTTCACTTATGGTGGCTGGATGTCATAACCGGTAATACCTTCAGTGGCTCCGTTCGAAGACATGACGGACCTGTCTGGGGTCAAAGGTAAGTGTTCAATAACTTAACTACCAGTGCCCAGATTAGGTAGCCAGGCGCCCACATTTGGAATTTTCCCACATGCCTCGGTATTTATCAAACAACGGCGGTGCATTGGTTATGGGGAAAACTTTTAGTTAAGTTCCTCTCGTGGGGTTTAAAGATCCAATGTCGTTTCTGGGTATTCCGATCGAAGATCGGTCAGAGCATACTCCGGAAAAGGGGGAAGGGGGTTAATTAATTAAAGGGATGTGAGTTGCAAATTTTATTAAGTTAATTAATTAAAACTCTCCGACAGAGAGCGCTCTTGACCTCGTCTTATGACAGTGGTTCAAGAGACTTAGTTAATCTATATGCTTGATGAAAGGATATGCAGTGGGAATGCTCTGCGATAGAGAGTGCTCTTGATTTGGATTACAGCAAGTTCAAGAGACTTTCAAGATTAATTGATTAACTTATTAAACAATGAAAAGACAACTCTCCGATAGAGAGCGCTCTTGATCTACCTTATGGTGTGATTAAAGAGATTTGCACAGTTGATTTACTTAGAATGGTAGACAATTTAAAACAGAGTAATCAACTTAATTAATGATCTAGAAGTGATGAATCAACAATTAGTGATCTAAGCATGAGATATAATCAATGATGAAAACAAGCACTAATCTAAGCATACACACAACACAAACCTCCCCAAATGGGGGAGGATGAGAGTGGGGACTTAAAAACCCCACTCAAACACAATATTTTTTATTAAACTTTATACAAAGTGCCTTAAGGATTTTAATCCTTGAAAGAAATTTTTAAATGAAAGCAAAATCACTCTACTTAATATTAGGACTTGTGTAAAAAAGGAGAGTACTTTTACTTTTACTTTTAACTTTTCTCAAAACTTTTCAAAAAAAAAAAGGGAAGAGGAAGTTTCAAAGAGAGAGAAAGAGCAAAGCGAAAAGAGGGCTGAAACAAAGGAAGATGAGGGAAGGAAGGCAAGAAAATGAAAGGAGGATCAAAACCAAAGAAGGGGAAAAAAGGGGCAGCCAACTATGAAACTAACGGAAGACAAAAATTTAAGAAAACAGGACAGCGAAAGAGAAAACAAATGGCTGTCATAAAAAATGAAAAACAGGACAGCGAACAAAAAGTGGACAAAAAGGCCACAAACAAGGTTGAAGAGGGCCCAAAAACTAGGGAAAAAAAGGGGCAAAAAGGAAAGAAAACTAGGGCATGCTAGGGCTGTCCAAAATGGAGAAAAGGGGGCTGTAAAATAGTAAAAAAAAGGGTAGCAAACAGTCAAAAGAGGGCTGTCCACAAGGAGGAAAAAGAGATCGGTCCAAAGCATGAGAAAAGGGGTGAAAACTAGGTAAAAGGAGGGCTGTCCAAAGAGAAGAAAGAGGGCTGCAAAGCTGAGTGAAAATAGGGCAGCGATGAAGGAACGATAAGAAGGGGAAAAACCAAGCAAGGAGCAAAAGACTAGCAAGCAAGAAAAACAAGGGGATCAAGGATCAAAGAGAGAACTAGAAGAGGGAAGCTCGGTAACCAAGAAAGTATTTGAAATTATGGATGGAACCCAAGAGAGAGAGCTAGACTCCTAGATTTCTTTTTATATTTTGAAGAAGAAGATCTCTGTAGGTCCTGCAATGAAAGTGTTAGATTAAAAAGTTTGCTTGAAGCCTGGGATAGAAGCAGCTGAGCTCACACCCTTCTTCAACCTGTGAAGCCTGAAAACACACTACAACTCAACACAAAACGTGAGATCAAAATACATGCTAGTATGCTAAGAAAATTGAATCATGATCAACATTACGTATATATTGATTACTCATGTCCATCAAAATATTAATCTACTTCGCATAAACAATTAAGTTGAACTACAAATGATTGTTCTTCTTCTGCCAACAATGGCCCTCTTGAGCTAACAAATAAAGAATTTAATCCCACATAAGCATTAAAGAAAATAGGGGTTAGAGACAATATCACCTCAACCAATTGCAAAAAACTACCACATCCAAGAGCTCATGGACCTCCAAAGTCTGATCTTTATTAACAAATTAAAGCAAATGCTTGATACAATTTCTCAGAGTAACTCTGCTACAAAAGTCCATCCAAATAGAGCTGAAAGAGCCTCTTTTTAACAAATGAGAGAGTGCTAAAACCCTAAAACCAAAAAACCAACCCTAACCTGCTTAGCCACCTAACAAAGATCCCAGAACTAAACTAGAGAACCGGGAGTGAGGGGAGCCCTCCACCGAGGGAAGGCGCCCCCACTCCAAACATGTGCACTAAAAACAAGCCAAGGATGAGGCCACATGTGTGGGTCTGGATGTATGTAAGATCATCCTTTAGGTCTAGCAGAAGCCTGAGCTAGGTTTGGGAAGCCCACTGATGGTGTAAGCTTCAGTCTTTACCTCGATCAAATCACCGGACCAATGAGAGCTCTCCATCTCATCTTTAGCTGGAGATGACATGTCTTTTAACTGATAATAAGTTAATTGCTCTCTTAATGATGACTGAAGTTGAGTTATGATAACTCCAATGATCATAAGTGTTCCATGAGATGTCATTTAGCCTTTTATTTTATTAAATTTGGATTAATTTGGAGATTTTTAGTTTTCTCCAAAATAATCCTTTTTTTTAATAAAAACCATTTTTTAATAAAAACCATTTTTTTACTAAAAATCATTTTTTACTCAAAACTAACGTTTTTGAGTAAAAAGGCATTATGTGTCCGATTGCTGATCTGAAAGTTGGTTCTGACTGGCTGGCTGATCAAGAATGATTTTTGGCTTAAGGTTAGAGCCTTCAATCACTGAATTCTGAGTCCGGATCATGAACGGGTTTTTTCCATTTAATTTATGGAAAAATTAACCCAAAAAACTTAGGGAAATTAATTAAAAATTAAAAAATAATTTTTCACTGTTCGAAAAATATTTTTTCGTTTTTTTTTTTTATGTGTCCAGATGACTTAGGACATGACCATGATCTATCTAAATAATGTCTAGTAGGCTTATAACGCTCAGTTGGGCTCTAATAACCCCCCGAGGCCCAGAATTCAACATCGGGCATTCCAGCTTTGGAGGAAGCGGGAGAAAACCTCGTCAATTATACTCGGCTAAAGGCAAAACATAATTGTAAGGGGCAAAAAACTCCCTGGAATACCCTATTTGCAATTCTACGTCTTAGGAGACCGAACCACTCAAAAATATCCTACTAGCACATTTTATTACAAACCCCGCAGGGCCATGGTCAAAATTATTCAAATAAAAAAGTGACTAGCCAATATTGGCTAGACAAGCAGACGAATCAACTGATACACTGGAATCAGACTTTGAACAAGTCTGTCAACTGGCGGCTCCTCAGGTAACCCAACTTATGGTACAAAAAGTTGCATAACAGGACACACTCCAAAAGATCCCACATCTATTTTTGTGATAACAACTCTGCAATACAGTTGTCTAAACATAATGTATTTCACAGAAAAAACAAACACATTGACACTCGCTATCACTGCATTCGTGAGTTAGTCAATGAAAAACAAATTTCTTTACTGTTTTGTGGCTCTAAAGAGCAGTTAGCTGACATGTTCACCAAACCATTGGGAACATATACATTTGTATATCAGAGAGAGAACTTAGGGATAGACATTGCTAAACATGTACTACCAGTTGAGATTAAGGGGGTGTATTAAAGTAATTAATCTCACGGTATTTACCCAATGGTATTTACCTAACCACCCACGATATTATTGCTCTTTCTTCCTATTTAACCTGCTTCTAATAATAAGAAGGAAGACCTATGCCCGTGTTCTTTTCCTGAATGCTCTGTTCTCCTGTTCTATTCTTTTTCTTTACAGGCTATGTATACATATTGTTCTGTATGTGTATGTGTATGTGGTGGTCTGTGGTGACAAAGGAGGAGGTTAAACTTTTTTGTGGTTGAATTCCTCTCCCAATTGATTTCCCAGGAAGAACCAGAACTAGAGGCGACTCTGAGCATTGCAACGCTCAACGCACCAGGGATTTTTCGAATGTCTAGCACTTTTAAACAACAAATGATGAATGTCTCTCACTCTTTCCTTTGTGTTTTGGTTCTTTAATTGATATAATTCAAATTCATTAACCTGGGTTAGGGTTAGATATAACCTATTTAGTTTCTTTTATTGTTCTTCTTTTCCTCCTTGGATTCCTGAGTAAGAATCCTCCGCCCACTACCATTCCCTTGAATATGTCCACCGAGAGAAGGCTCTTCCCCTCCTCCGCATACTTCGCACTCTCATTTCCATTTTCTGATGGAGATCACTGTTACCTGAATCCTATGCCCACGTCCTCCTCATCAATGCGCAACATGAGCAGCGCATCTCGCAAGCTCTAATCCCTTTGAGAATCCCGTAGTTCATAGTTAGAAAATTAAGTAATAGGAAAGGAATTATGTAATGGCAAAATTAACATAGAGATATCACTAATATTTGCAGCATACTCTCTAATTCCATCCATCTGCCTGTAATTTCGACCAAATGAATCACTCATCGAGTATGATAAAAAAGAAGAATCACTCGTAGCTTCGCTTGGTGCTGTTCATGTATCTTTGTTTCATTTCTTGCTTGGGTTCTAAGTGGTTTTGGTTATTGTATAACTTATTTAAATTTTCCAGGCCGCTCTGCTATAACCTTACATTAATTTCAGACAAGTTAAAGTAGAGAAGCTTCCTCTGCGTCCTCCTCATCAGCAGCTCTGAGACCTTTTAAACGATTTTACTTTGTGTTTTGTTCATTTAATCTTATAAAATTGTTGTAATTCAAATTCATTAATCTGGGTTGGATCTTTTCATCTCTGGTGAGCAAGTTTCTTGGACACCTTTGTAAGAATGCCCAGTGGTAATACAATGTGGCTTGGCCGGGCCTGGAAGAGTTGCGTTGAGCCTGAGCCTGTACCTGTACCTACTACTACAGGGTGGCCTTGGCCTTTGTCGTAGATTTTTTCGTTGTAGTTGGCGTCATTTCCATATTTGCTGAATCCGTAGGGTGTGTTGGAAAAATGTAATTACTCACAAATCTACACTTGATCTCCAGCCGACTCTGTCAGAGTCTGTAGAAGCCACGATCTTGTCTGTTAGTCTGACAAGAAGGAAAAGTCCACATGTAGGCAGCGTAATTCAGTCGAATTTATTTCAGAAGTTAAGTTGTTAGGTAGATAGTTATTGCAGTGTTTAATGGAAAGTAAGTCGGCAAGTAAGTCGGTTTATGCTGAAGCAATTTTTAGATTGCGTATAAATAGAAGAAGCATTTTGTAATTTAGTTTACAGAGAGAGAACATGAACACAGGAAAACAGACAGGAAAAGATACAAGCAGAGGAACTCAGGGTGAGAAAGTGAAGTCGAAGCTCAAGCTTCTGTGCATTTGATTTAGCTAAAGAGCTGAAGCTCTGTAGACGGACGAGTTTGTAACAGACAAGTTTGTATTACTTTGTATTTCCGCATAGTTAATATATGAAATAGTTTGTGGTTGAATTCATGATTATTTGGCCGCTCATGTTTCTAGATTTACTTCTGTAAATGTATTTTACAATTACTGATAAGTAAAAGAACAAGAACCCATAAAAATCTCACCGCGTGAAAGTTGCATGTTTTACCGCACTTTGTTCGACTGAAATATTCCTACATATTTGGGCATATGTTTTCCATAAGTTATTTGGATTTGTAAATGTGGTCATTTTACTTCATCTTACTGGCAGGTGAAAAGTATTTGTAATTTCTTAAGTCTTTAGACTAAGAAACATATTCTATCATTCTGATCACAGATAAGTTGATCGCATCAGGCATCAACTTGATCGCAGATAAGTTGATCGCATCAGGCATCAACTTGATCGCAGATAAGTTGATCGCATCAAGCATCAACTTGATCGCATCAACTTGATCGCACCGCAGATAAGTTGATCGCATCAAGCATCAACTTGATCGCACCGTAGATAAGTTGATCACGAGTATTAACTTGGTTGTAGTAAAAAAGGTGGTCGCAGTAAAAACAGGTCGGAGTTAAAAAGTGAAAATTATTTTCTTTTAAATATAGACTGAGCCCTAAACCCAAGTTTAGTCGGCTCGGTTTTGGCTATCTAGTATCAGAGAAAGGTTATATCAGACCAAGGTTTATAACAGCCCAAGATTTTAGGAAAGAAATCTTGTCTTAAAAAGTGGAAATTAATTTTCTACGGAAAGTTAATTAAAAATTAAAAATGGCTTCCACTTCTGGTTCATTACAACCTCCAAGTTTTACAGGAAAGAATTATGAATATTGGTCTTTAACAATGAAGCCTTTATTCAGAGGGCAAGATGTCTGGGAGATAGTCCAGCATGGTTACGCAGAACCAGCAGACATGACAGCATATAACAATCTCACACAGGCTCAGAAAGATGTCTTGAGAGAACAGAGGAAGAGAGATGGAAAAGCTCTGTTTTTCATACATCAGGCTATGCATGAGAGCATACTCCCAAGAATAGCAGCAAAGACTAATGCCAAGGAAGCATGGGATACATTGGAGACTGCCTATCAAGGTTTGGATAAGGTAAAGACATCCAAGCTGCAGATTCTGAGAAAATATTTTGAATCTCTGTGCATGAAAGATTCAGAGAATGTAGACACATTCTACACCAGAGTTGTTGGGTTGATAAACCAACTGAAATCTCATGGAGAACCCGTATTAGACAAAAGGGTTGTTGAAAAAATTCTCAGAAGTCTTCCCCCAAGATTTGAAGACTTGGTTGTCACCTTAGAGGAACACACAGACATGTCAACATTCAGCATTGATGAGCTGCAAGCTTCACTCATCAATCATGAACACAGAATCAGCAGATCACAGACATCATGGGAAGGTGCATTTGCAGCACAGTCATCCATAAGCCATGGTAGAGGCAAGGGGAGAAACAACTTCAGAGGCAGAGGAAGAAGTTCTTCAAGAGGAGGACGAGGCAGAAGTCCTGCAAATGTCAGTGGCAGAGGAGATAACCAGAACCCAAGTTAGCCAAGTGGCCAGAGGTTTGATAAATCAAAAATTCAATGTCATTACTGTAAGAAGTTTGGTCATTATGCATATGAATGCAGGAATAAACAATATGACCAAGGAAGACAAAGCCCAAGTCAGTCGACCAGCACCAACACTTCGCCAGGTGCAATGTTAATGGAATAGACATCTCCACTTGAATGCAATGCTATTCAAGAAAGTCCACATGACATATGGTACTTAGACTCAGGATGCAGCAACCACATGACTGGTAATTTAAATCTATTTTCCAGTCTAGAGACTTCAGTTAAAACTGATGTTACACTTGGAAACAATGTCCAAGTTACTGTCTTAGGAAAAGACACTATTGATATTATAACCAAACAGGGGGAGAGTAAGTATATCCCTGATATCTATCATGTAGAAGGTCTGAAAGATA
>LPNX010000434.1:6436-18967 GCA_001517045.1 Pseudotsuga menziesii | reverse complement strand
ATCTCTTCAAATGGAGCTGTCCAATGTACTCTTTTTCTGAAAACAGTGGAGGGAAGCTCCCGGAACAGGAAGCCCTAATTTTCCAATTTCTTCTGCAAAAATTCCTGTTACTGTTTCTATGATATCTCTGAAATATCTACTCTTATGTGTCTAAAAATTCTTACTGAGGTAACCTCACATGTCCCTGATCCAACACCATAGGTTTCATCAGAATTGGTCTCACCATTTGGTATTTATGATCCATTTACCAAGGTGACCTGTTACAGGATTATTCAAAATAGCTAAGTTGTACGGCATGGCACGTGTCGCTGGTTCATCTTCTGAGTCTAATATTCATACCAACGAAAATACATTTCGTTCCCTTTCTAGAACAGCTTCACAAATTCCATTTGTACCTCTATATCCCAAGATATTGCAATTCTCCCTAGGTGTCCTGTTTATGGATGATTTCTAGAAGAGGCTAGAACCCTAACTTTGAGAGATTATATCTCCTGGAATATAGCGAATCTGAGGCTGAATTTTGGACATAGTGTTTTTCAGGATTTTATCTTCATCCCTTGCAATTTTCAGCTTCTGAGATGTCTCCAAGCTTGGAATATAGTGACTGTACCAAAACTTATCAGTTTTAGTATTTAGGGTTTTTCCTAGCTTGGGGTCAAACTAGGGTTTGACTTTCCCAGAGTTTCACCCAACCAAATTTGTTGATCCAGGTCTCTAAACTTTGGTTTTGATGAGGAGAACAATCCTATTTTGGTCTCACTCAAAAATTCCTCTTCTGTAGAAATCCCTAATTTCCACATCGAAAACTGAAAATGCTCGGAATCGAATTCTGCTTCGACAGAAAGATGCATCCTTCAATGGAGAGTCATCCTAGCATACTTTTGCTGATAGATTGTGGAAAGAGACCAGAAAAGTAAGAATCCCTAGCTTCTGTAGTTGTATAATGTCTTCTTCTCAGGTTAGCTCTGATACCATGTTAGTTTTTCATCATATAAGCTAGCATTATGATCTTAGGATCTTTTCACTGAGAGAATAACAAGCACAACAATAAAACATAAGCACATCACAAGAGACAAGAGACAAAAAGAGTTTTTCTTGGGAAAACCATAAAGGATAAAACCCCACAACTTCCTCAGAGATAGAATCAGCACCAAAATAGTAAAATCCCAAAACAGTAAGAAGCACTCCCAACAGCAGTAGTTTTCTTCTTGTCTAGTCCCAGTATATTTCCTTCCTCACTAATGCGCCACACTTGAGTGAGTGAGTGATGTGTTACAAGTGATAAATAGAGAGGCTCTCACTCTCTATTTATATTCTTCCATTCACTTAAGTGCACTCAATCATGTCGGCCTAACTTAACAATTACTTACTAGAGCCTACATCTCTATGAGTGTATAATAACTCTAGTGCCCCGAAACTATGGGGACTTTAACAATGACTTGACATGACTTGTTTAAATTATTGATCCTCCCGATTGGAACATCGGGGCATGACAACATGACTCAAATACATAATAGAAACATCCTGGAATAAACATCAAGTTACAATACATAAGATACATAGATGAATACATTCCAAAGTTACAAACACATCAACACAAATTTGCCATGGCACAAGTCGAGGACTTTCCTGAGGCTATGCAGTGCCAGGTGGTGGGTGTACCATGAGCATGGGTGCGATTATTCCAATGGATAGCTAGTGCCATAGTGACATTTCATGATCACAACCCCCCTCCTCCTCCACAGGATTAGATACCTGGGAGTGATCCATTTTGTATTACCATGTATTATATTTTGGTGGCTCGAGAGCCCCATTTTTGTATCATGACACTGTGTATTACCACATTTTGGATGTCTATAAAAACTTTTATGATGATCGGTTTATTTATTTACATGTGTAAAAAATTGTGTTTGTGATGAATTTATTGTGTTTGAAACAAATGCCAATCTAACACGTAGTTAGCATATGAGTCAGTAACTTGATTATTAATTCTTGGAATATGTATGTATGTTATATTGTCAAATTTCCATTCTAATAATCTCACACGTAAGAATCTTCTTAATAATGTCAAATCTCTAAATTGGTACAAACCATTAAGTTGTGACACTACTAACTCCAAATCAATACGTACCTCAAGAGAGGGAACGCCATGTAAAATGCCATCCCGTAGAAGCTCAATAATGGCACTATATTCAGCAACATTGTTTGAAGATGGCCATAGACATAGACCTCCTAAAGACAATACCTGACCCATAGGAGTATAAATCACCCAAGCAGCGGAGGTTGAGTGTTGAGTCTGACGGCTTGCACCATCCATGAATCCTATGAGGGTGGAAGATTCCATTGACATCTGCCAAAAAAAATGGAAACTAATCACAAACCCGATCACTATAAGAAAAATACGTACCTATGCAAAACTATACAATAATATACAATACCTGGCCTTGGTTGAAAATCATGCATAGTACTTTTTGAGATAGAGCCCATTTCTAGGCTCCGCCAAGGCCGTTCTCTCATAATCCACTAACTCATAAGCACCCTTCTCTAACACACATTTGACAACATAAGGTGTTATAGATGATTTCACCACACCAGGTGAATCACACTTTGTATGGCCTTCTTCTGTCCCACTGCAGACTCTTTAAACCCCAAGGACCATTTTTTGTCCTTTGATGTTTCCTTGATCATCCCTAAAAACATGTGAAAAATGATACACATGAATTTTAAACCTATAAGCATGTATATACGTGGGTTTGACCACTAACACCGTGTACATAATCCAAATCCTTTTGGAGCTTTCCTTGACGTGGATCCGACTCATTTGACTCCTGGCCTTCCCTTTGCCATGAGATTGATCGGATCCGACCTTTCATTACCCCTTTGAAAAGATATATAAGGAACCCCTTTGTACATTTAAGGCAAGAAGAGAGAATTGAGAGCAAAGAAACTATAGTCCATTGTTGCTGGAACTTATGCTTGAGTCTGCATCCCTTTGTCCCTTGGAGCACTAGTGTGTTCTTCCCAAGCTTGCCTTTTGCTTGTGATCTTGCTATCGAGAGATGGAGGATTGAGGTGGTGGAGGCCCAAGTGAGAGATTCAGTTTCTCTGGTTTGCAAATGTGCCGTCAGAGGTTGTATCTTGTAATCTCTGATTTATATTAATAGAAATATATTTTCCTGTCCAATAATGTGTGTTTGAATGAATATGTTATCCATGGGATTATGTCAAATGCTTATACATTATTGATTTTATAAGCTAGAATATATATAACACTATGATATATAGAATGCTTGTATTGTTTACTTGTTATTGAGGAAGTAATCTATCAATTCAAGCTGAAGTTGGAAAGCTCAATGGGGATCTACTTCAACCGTCCGAAATAAGGTACGAGGTCTGGTCCTTTAGTGTTAGACATTTAATTTCTATTGCATATTGGAAAGGATTGATTTCTGGAGTCAAGATGTTTGTTGTGGTACCCCAAGCCATAGGAATTTCTCTTCGTAACAAAATTGGCGACTCCGCTGGGGACTTCCTAGTAGTTGTCCTTTGGGGGTTGTGTTATCGGCATTCAATAAATTTGAATTGCTCTTTTTTTCTTGTTTCTGTGTCAGGTCTGGGGTTGTGTATGCTTAGTAGTGTTTGATTGGTGTGAAGTTTGTCTCATCCTATTTGTTTGCCTTGATTTTTTGCACCTTTCTTCATGTACATGAGTTTTTAACTCACAGTTGCGTATACATGCGGGTTTCTCTGCGATTTTCGCGTATACATGCAGGTTTACTGCGAATAGTCACGTATGCCCTTGATTTTTCCTTTTTGTGGGAGTGAATTGGTTGCTGGGTGAATGTTGATATTTGCCGAGTCTCCTTAGGCACTGACTGAGTCTGTTTAAACCTCTGTTTCTGACCAGAAATGTTTTTTTTAGGCTAATTTTTTTTAAGAAGGTTCTTGTCATGGAATTTTCTATTTTTTGTTTGAGATTAGTGCATTAGAGTTCTTTTACCTTAGTGCTTTACTTGAGTGCTATTTGTGTGTGCTTGCAGATTCTAGGGCTCATAGAATCATTATTTTGCTTCTTGCATCTCATGTTATTTCAAAAAATCCAAAAACATTTTCTAATCATCATGCATTGCATTTTGCATTTTTGCATTGTACTTGCACTAGATTTGCTTTGGAGTACTAGTTAGGACTTCATATAGGAAAATTTGCATTCATCATTTGAAGAAAATTGTGCATTTCACATAGTAGCATACCCTGTTTTCATGGACACAATGCATTTTCATTGATTGTTGGGTGTGCATTTTACTTCATGTTGCATCATAACACCATTAGTTGCACACTCATATCCTTATTTTGAGTAATAAAGATAATTAAAATCAACACTAAATTAAAATTAATTACGCTCTTTTCTTTTCAAGGGTGCACCAACAAGCTTATGTTTTAGGATCTTGGAATAGTTCATTGTAAGTTAATTCTCCAAGATCACTAAACAACAACATGTATGTGTTTGTCCAGGTGAGTGTGTGAAATCCTTGGCATAACCAGTGTTTCTAAGGATCCTCCTCTCAAAAGGGAGTTAAGCACAAGGCAGTGTGAGCGGTTATTGATTGGGATGACCCCTAGTCATAACTGAGTAGCACCAGAGATATTTCCAGGATTGTATTTGTATCTGGGGGCTCTTTCGAGAGTTTTGGGCTTTGCTACCCTGCCCATATGGTCAATCCCTCCTGCGACTGTCCGCCTGAGCATGGATTATATTGAGGTGACCTTAGTGGCATTACCTAGGATATTGAGGGAGTACTTTGCAGGGGTTATTTTGCAGGTGTCCCAGCCAGTTTGGGGTCAGAAAACACAGTCGCTTTACATGTGAAGCTGAAGGCCACAGTAATTGGTTACATACCTCCGCTTGTTGTGTATGGGAGTCTCAAGCCTCTCCTAGGAAAGACATACCTACTTCATTCGGGAGCTCATTTATCCATCCCTTATTTGCCTGCATTTGGCTTTATATTTTATTAGTGATTTCTCTATGCACGATAGTTGGCCTAGGGTTTACGTAAATAGAGATTTTTTTTTTTTTTGACTCATTGTGGATTCGGGTGCGGCTCCTCGCCGTTCTCTTCATTTAGCAAGACTTTTTCCTTCTACTTCTCCTACTACTTTGGGAGAGAGACCTAGACAGTCCAGGCGGACTATTTCACACATTGATTCACACACCATGGGAGACCATTTAGAAGGTATTCCTGAACCACCTTCTCCCATTCGTGTCGACGATGGGGAGTTTACTCATACTTATGATCCTTCACCCGACTTGGCTAAGTTAGGTCCTATGATTTCTGAGATAGGAACCATGCATGATAGACCTACTCACTCTAGGGTTGATTCCCCATTGACATGTTATTGGTATGGAATGTCGGAGGATGCCAAGACTCATTTTGAACCCGCTAGCACTAGCTACAGTAGTTATGCTATGTCTGGTTTCCCTACACATGATTTGGCATTTCATGTCGAATTTGACTTCGAGCCTAACACTATGCCTGGGGGCACTCTCATTCCTTACCATGCAGAGAGGTTTGGGAGCACTAGTCACATTGCACCTTCCATCCCAGTGGTGGAAGTTACATCACATATCCCTCCTAGGTCTAGGGTTAGCAATCTGATTAGGATACCAAATCCGAGATGAGTGACGATAGGTGGTAGCACGTATATTATTACTCAGATTCCTTCGTTCTTGGTCCCTAGTTCTTCAAATGTACATCCTCCACCTTATTTGCGTGGTCCTTCGATCCGACACATGGCTACGAGTCAGGTCCATACTGCAGTTACTAGACCGATTGTGTCTCAGGTTTACATACTGCCCGTTGCTTCGGGAGGCTATGTTCATACTTCTAGAGGTCATGTTACTACTTCCGATATGTATATCCCTACTTCCGGAGCATATCTTCCTAGCTACGGAGTGTCTCATGGGGCATCGCATGTGATGACTTATGGACCCTACTATGGGACGTAGTATGGACAGGGTTCTTCACCTTATGGGGGCGGGTATCAACAACCTACTTACTCTCCTAATTAAGACTTTGTAGCTCCTACTAGTCAAGGTCCACCACACTATGGTGCTTCCATGCCACCCTATACAGGTCATACGGGAGGAAGGCACTATGGCCAAGGCCATGGTGGTAATCAGCCCTATATGAATGATGGAGTGGTCCATTGACCTCATTATCCTCGCTCCCTTTCCTCGCGATGCTCAATCTTCCTGACTCATTGAGAATGACAAATGATCCTATGGCTCATGACCCAGCTTGTTCGGCTTTCCCTACCAAGCTTCCTTCGGACATACCTAAGTTTGAGGGCAAACCGGGAGAGGATTCGAGCAAACACGTTACTACATTTCACCTATGGTGCTCTTCGAATTCCTTACATCAGGAATCAGTCCGTTTGAGACTATTTCAACACACCCTTACAGGGCCTGCCGCGAAGTGGTATATAGAGTTACCTAGGGGAGCTTTCACTTTGTTCGATGACCTTGCAATGACTTTTCTTAATCACTTCCAGCTACTAGTGCGTTATGACGTTGGTACTGAACTCTTGTCAACATTTTGGCAAGATAAAGCCACACATATCTCTGATCATATTCAAGAGTGGTGTATGTGGAAGAGGTTAATTAAAGCCTTTATACCGCCGAAGTTCCTCCCCAAGTGGTTCCTCAAGTCGTTATTTCCATATATAGTGAAGGATGTTTCCACATCCGGAGTGTAGAATGAGGAACAAGTGATTTTTAGGGCACAGTAACTAGACTTGATCTATGCTCAGTCTGGCTTGTTATATGAGATTATTCCTAATGCTCCTTGTTCCAGTTTCAATCCCAAAGTCAAACCTGGACCACATGTCGATGGCATTGTGGGTTGTGCAAGTGCAAAACCTACGGATTTGGTTGTGAAACAAGTTAGTCAATTGTCAATCAACCAATCTGGTTCGGGACAAGCTACGGCTTTGTCTCAACCCACCCAAACGACGAGTGTACTTTTTGTGCAATCGTCGGACCAGAATGGTAACCAACAGCCCGAACGGAATAGAAAAAAGGGTAAAAATAATCGAAAGGGTTGGAATAAGATTGAGAATGCTAACATTATTGAAAAGAATAGCCGAAATGCTTGGGGGGACAAGGAAGCTAAACGTAAGGTTAAGTTCCCTTGCAATTTATGTAAGGACGATCACCTCACTTACTTGTGCCCTTGTATTGAAGAAGCTTCGAGATTCTTGGCACAGGGCCCAGCTGTGCTAACTAACCCTTTATAGCATAATCAAAATATGAACTTGAAGTCCCATGACTAGTCTGGTGATGATCATGATCCACCAGAGGGTAGTGGTCGTGGGAGCATTAACATGGTCCGTGCTACGAAAGTTGTGACCCATGCAAAAGATTATGGTTCATTACAACCCAGCCCAGGCAAAGAGCCTGATCCACCAGGGTCCCCTTTGCGTATTTAGAAACCTATGGATAAACCTGAGACTGTACCTCGCATTCCTAAGGGAGTCCTTAAGCGTTCAAGGCATAATCCAAATGCCCGAGCCACTGAGAACTATTCAGTTGTTGAGGATTTGGGCCACACTCCTTGTGCGATGTCTACATTGGAATTGCTTCAGAGTCGTCTGTCGCAAAGGAATCCGTTGCTTTCTACCCTTGGTGTGAATGATGATGATTCTTCCTCTATGATCAAATTTGAAACCGCAAGACTTCAGCCTCACTTTCCCTACTATGTGTCTCTTTTGGTTCACGTAGAATGTCTTAATATGACCATCAAATGCACTATGATTGACGAGGGTGCTCCTGCTTCCGTGATGTCTTTATCCTGTTGGAAGGGTCTGGTTCTCCTGAGCTTTCTAAATTAGTGACCATGTTAACTACGTTTGATGGGGGATCTTTTAGACCGCAAGGCATCCTTCCTTCTTTTAAATTCCATTTGGGGGGGAAGACCGTTGCGATAGAGTTCGAGGTGGTTGATGCACCCCTTGACTACAATCTCTTGCTGGGTAGGAACTGGATGTACAGTATGCAAGCCATTGCTTCTGCCTTGTTCCATGTTTTATGGTTTCCACATAATGGGAAGATCCTAATGATTGATCAAACGACATTCAAGAATTCGTCTGTTACCGCATCTTCGAGAGCTTCGATCCTGATCGTTGAGCAATCTCAGCCGGAAACTAGGAGTGTGGGTGTAGGCATGTATCCATCCCTCATCAGAAGCTTTAGTTGTCCTGCACCGACCCTGATGATAGGATCTAGTTCCGATGAGGCTTCGAAATCTAAGACATTGGTGTGTTTTTGTATGAGTCATATGGAAGATCCTTGGATTCTTCCTACACTGAGTACTTCGAGTGAGCCCACCATGATGGACGTGCCATTGCTTGTAGCTATGATAGCTTATCAAGCTAATCTCAAGTGTGTTAAAGAGCCTAGTCCTTCCTCTTCATGAATAGAGGAGGAGGACCCTTATGTGCTATCGGCATGGGTAGTACAATATTCTCATGCACACGACTACCTTGATACGATTTTCTCTTTAGATGAAGCGATTATTGAGGCTATGTCAGGAGTTGAGCCACCATGGGAGGAACTCCATCATAGATCATATTTCCTTCCAGAGCTTGACCATTTGGAGCATGAATATTTTAGGGCGGTTCTTAGTCAGAGAGTTGGTAGTCCTGTGGTTCCATTAAGCTCTCTTGGTCCGATGGCTGATGGAAACATGGTGAACATATCTTTAATGATTCCTATCAACATCTCTCGCAATCCTAGCATGATAGAGAATGTCTATATTGGGGCAGAATGTTCTCATGCTGAGATTCTTGAATACACCGAGCTATTTAAGGAGTTCCGTGATATTTTTGCTTAGTCTTATGACGAGATGCCAGGTATCAACCCTTGTATTGTTGAGCACAAGATTAAGACTTACCCCAATGCTAAGCCTGCTTGACAAAATTTACGTGCGGTGAATCCTAGGAAAGCACCCGCGATTAAGGTAGAGATAGAGAAGCTGTTGAAAGTCGATTTCATCTATCACGTTCCCCTAACAGAGTGGGTTTCAAACCTTATTCTGGTGGATAAGAAGTAGGGAGTGATCCGCATATGTACTGATTTCCGTGATTTGAATCGTGCCTGTCCTAAGGACAATTTCCTCACACCATTTATTGATTAGATTTTGGATGAGTGTGTGGGTAGCGAGGTGTTCTCCTTCATGGACCACTTTTTTGGATATAATCAGATACAGATTAAACCTGAGTACCAATATAAGACTGCATTTATTTGTTCTTCGGGAACATTTGCATATCGAAAAATGCCTTTCGGCCTTAAAAACACCGGAGCTACATTTCAGCGGGCAATGACCTTGATCTTCCATGATCTCAAGTCAATTATCGAGGTATTTTTGGATGACCTTGCTACTCATTCTTGCATGAGAATGCATCATCCCTATCACTTGATATTGGTATTTGAAAGATGCTGGCACTATTCGGTTAGATTAAATCCCACAAGTGCATCTTTTGTGTGAAGTCAGGGAATTTGTTAGGATTCATTGTTTCTAAAGAGGGTATAAGAGTTGACCCTTTGAAGGTTGAGGCAATACTTTAGTTGTCTCCCTCGAAGAATATTCGTCATCTTCAATGTTTGCAAGGCATGGAAAACTTCTTATGAAGATTTGTTGTCAACTTTGCCAATTTGACTAGAGGCTTCATGCGTCTCTTGAAGAAGGACACCCCCTTTTATTGGGATGAGCAAGCCTAGGAGTCCTTCAATGCACTCAAGCGATCCCTAGCATCAGCCCCGATGATTAGTCCCCCAGACTATAGCCGTAATTTTCTATTATATGTGGCCGCGTCATTAGAGACGATTGGTATGGTTTTGGTTCAGGAGGATGAGGAGCTCCAAGAGCATGTCATATATTACTTGAGCCAGAATCTTATTGACGCAGAGATTCATTATTCTCATGTCGAGAAGCTTTCTTTGGCTACCGTACATGCGGTTCAGCGGTTGAGACATTATTTTCTCCTTCGCCAGACCTTGGTCATAGCCCATGTCAATCCGTTTCAATTCATCCTCACCTGAAGGATGATTGGGGGGAAATATAATAAATGGATTGTCATTTTGCAAGAATTCGATCTCGAGTTTGTTTTGGAAAAATCAAAGAAGTCTTTAATTTTTCAAGAGCTTATATTGGATTTCCCGAGAGAGGCCGAGGAGTTGGTTTGTGAAGATACATTTGTCGATGAACACATCTTCTTAATCTCAACGTTAGACCCATGGAATGGGGATATCATAATATATTTACAAACACTGAAGACCCCTACTCACCTCTCGCGAGATGAACGACGACGATTACATCACGTCTCTAAGAACTACCTCATAGTGGACAACACTTTGTACCATTGTGGGGTAGATTCCATTTTACAACATTGTTTAACTCATGAAGAGGCTGAGGTAGTGCTGAATGATTTCCATGGAGGGGCGTGTGGTGGTCATTTATCTAGGCTTTCTACAGCTCAAAATATTTTAAGAGCGGGTTATTTCTGGCCTTCGATCTTTAAGGATTGTGTTGATGTGGTTAAGAGTTGCCACCCTTGCCAGGTGTCCGCATGTAATATGCGCTCGAAACCTGCCCCGTTACATCCCATTATCACCGTCGGTCCCTTCACTAAGTGGGGGCTTTATTTTATGGATTGCAACCCAGCTTCGGCTTAGGGGCACCATCATATTATAGTTGCTGTTGATTACTTCACGAAATGGGTTGAGGCTATGCCTACAGTAAAATCTGATGGTGAGACAGCCGCTCACTTTTTGTTCAACCAAATTATTACTCGGTTCAGGATTCTTAAAGAGCTTGTCATTGACGATGGCTCGCACTTTCAGAACCGTATGATGGAAGAGTTGGCATCCAAGTTATGGTTAAAGCAAGAGAATTCCTCTTCTTACTACCCTCAAGCGAATGGACAGGTAGAGGCAGTGAATAAATCACTCAAATCCATTCTCCAACGAACCATTGCACAAAGCAAGAACAACTAGCACATCATGTTATATCCTGCTTTGTGGGAATATTGAACCACTGTTAAGACTGCCACTGGTTTTTCTCCATATCAGCTTGTACATGGAGTGGAGTCGATATTGTCGGTTGAATGCAAAATTCCTTTGTTGAAGCTAGCTGTAGAACTCTTATTGGACACTTCCCCATTGGAGGAGTGTTTGGTTCACCTTGAGCAACTTGATGAGCAGCGTCGGGATGCCTTGGTGGCTCTAGAAGTAAATAAACGTTGCGTAAAGGTCCAGTACGGTAAGTCTATCCATCCAAGGAGGTTTAGTGAAGGAGACTTGGTCCTTTTGTGGGATCAACCGAAAGAACCCTTGGGGGTAGGGAAATTTAATCCTATGTGGAATGGTCCTTACATGGTCAAGCACATGTTAGAGAAGGGTGCGTATGAGTTAGTGGATTACGAAGGAACGGCCTTGGCAGAGCCTAGAAATGGGCTCTATCTCAAGAAATAATATGCCTGATCTTCAGCCAAGGCTGCTTATTGTATGTTATTGTACAACTTTGCATAGTTAGGTCTTTTTCTTATCGTGATCGAGTTTGTGATTAGTTTCTATTTCTTTTGGCAGATTTCAATGGAATATTCCACCTACATAGGATTCATAGATGGTGCAAGCCATCACACTCAACTCTCAAATTCTGTTGCTTGGTTCATTTATACTCCTATGGGTCAGGTACTATCTTCAGGAAGTGTATGTCTACGGCCATCTTCCAACAATGTTGCTGAATATAGTGCCGTTATTAAACTTCTACGGGATGCCATTTTACATGGTGTTCTATCTCTTGAGGCACGTCTTGATTTGGAGTTAGTAGTGTCACAGCTTAATCGCTTGTACCATGTTAGAGATCCGACGTTATTGAGAAGATTCTTACGTGTGAGATTGTTAGAATGGCAATTTGACAATATAACATATATACATATTCCAAAAAATAATAATCAAGTTCCTAACTCATATGCTAACTATGTGTTAGATCGTCATTTGTTTCATTCACAATAAATTAATCACAAACATAATTTTTACACATGTAAATAAATAAATCGATCATCATAAAACTTTTTATATATACATCCAAAATGTGGTAATACATAGTGTCATGATACAAAATTGGGGCTTTCAAACCACCATCATATAAAACACGGTAGTACAAAATGTATACACTCCTAGGTGTCTAATCCTATGGAGGAGGAGGAGGGTTGTGATCATGGCAGGTCACTACGGCTCTAGCTAGCCGTCAAAATAAACACACCCATGTGCATGGTACAACCACCACCTGCTGCTGCATAGCCTCAGGTAAGTCCTCAACTTGCATGATGGGAACTCTATGTGTCATTCTCACAAAATTTGTATGAATTCTTTGGAGCGTCCACTCCACATCCACACCCATGATGTCATCTCCTCTTCCCCTCCGTCTATGACGAGGGAAGCCCTCTGGCCACCATGGTCCCACATCTGCACAC
>LPNX010000433.1:39842-50472 GCA_001517045.1 Pseudotsuga menziesii | reverse complement strand
GTGATGATGATGAGGATGAGGATGATGATGATGATGATGATGATGTTCATGATGTTGATGGTGATGATGATGAGGATGATGATGATGATGTTCATGATGTTGATTGTGATGATGATGATGATGATGATGAAGGTGATTATGATGATGATGATGATGACGATGGTGATGATGAAGGTGATGATGGTGATGATGACGATGGTGATGATGAAGGTGATGATGCTGCTGCTGATGATGATGATGAAGATGATTTTGATGGTGATGATGATGATGATGATGATGATGACGAGGATGATGATGATGATGTTCATGATGTTGATGGTGATGATGATGATAAGGATGATGAAGGCGATGTGTATGATAATGATGATGACAATGATGATGATGGTGATAATGTTGATGATGATGATGTTCATGATGTTGATGTTGATGATGAAGATGAAGATGATGACGACGATGATGATGAAGATGAACATGATGATGATGATGATGATGATCATGATGATGATGAAGATGAACATGATGAAGATGATAATGAGGATCATGGCGATGTTGATGATGATGATGATGGTGATGATGATGTTGATGATAGGGAAAGTGATGATGATGAGGAGGATGATGATGATGATGATGATGATGATGATGGTGATGACGATGATGTTCATGATGATGATGATGACGATGGTGATGATGATGTTCATGATGTTGATCGTGATGATGATGATGATGATGATGATGATGATGATGATGATGGTGATGATGAAGGTGATGATGATGATGAGGATAAGGATGATGATAATGATGATGAGGATGAGGATGATGATGATGATGATGATGGCGATGGTGATGATGATGACCATGATGATGATGATGATGATGATGATGATGATGATGATGAGGAAGGTGATGATGATGATGATGATGATGATAATGATGAAGTTAATCATATTGACGATGGTGATGATGATGAAGATGAAGATGAAGATGATGATGATGATGATGATGATTAAGATGAAGATGATGAAGATGATGATGATGAGCATGGCGATGTTGATGATGATGATCGATGATCAATGATCATGGTCATGATGATGATGATGATGAAGATGAATATGAAGATGATGAAGATGATGATAATGTTGATGATGATGATGATGATGATGATGATGATGATGATGATGATCATGATGATGGTGATAATGTTGATGATGATGATGTTCATGATGTCGATGTTGATGATGAAGATGAAGATGATGACGACGACGATGATGAAGATGAACATGATGATGATGATGATGATGATCATGATCACGATGATGATGAAGATGAACATGATGAAGATGATAATGAGGATCATGGCGATGTTGATGATGATGATGATGGTGATGATGATGTTGATGATAGGGAAAGTGATGATGATGAGGAGGAGGAGGAGGAGGACGACGATGATGTTCATGATGATGATGATGACGATGGTGATGATGATGTTCATGATGTTGATGGTGGTGATGATGATGATGATGATGATGATGATGGTGATGATGAAGGTGATGATGATGATGAGGATAAGGATAATGATAATGATGATGAAGATGAGGATGATGATGATGATGATGGCGATGGTGATGATGATGACCATGTTGATGATGATGATGATGATGATGATGATGATGATGATGAGGAAGGTGATGATGATGATGATGATGATGATAATGATGAAGTTAATGATGATGACAATGGTGATGATGATGAAGATGAAGATGAAGATGATGATGATGATGATGATTAAGATGAAGATGATGAAGATGATGATGATGAGCATGGTGATGTTGATGATGATGATCGATGATCAATGATCATGGTCATGATGATGATGATGATGAAGATGAATATGAAGATGATGAAGATGATGATAATGTTGTTGTTGATGATGATGATGATGATGATGATGATGATGATGATGATGATGATCATGATGATCATGACGACAATGGTGATGATGATGAAGATGATGAGGAAGGTGATGATGATGATGATGAGGATGATGTTGATGATGACGATGGTGATGATGATGAGGATGTTGATGATGATGATGGTGATGATGATGTTCATGATGTTGACGGTGATGATGATGATCATGTTGATGATGATGATGATGATGATGATGAAGTTGAAGATCATGAGGATGAAGATGATGATGAATGCTATTTTTGGTTTTACAAAATGGGCACGCGATTTGTCTGCACATAACACACACGCATTTTGTTTCTATACAACGTGCACACATTTTTTTAGCTAAATCGCGCTCGCGTATTATTTAAATTCAAAAATTTATTCCCACCAAATGATAAGGCTGAGCCTCCACCCATGCTTTCATGGAATTCCTATGCTTATGTGTTTGCTTTGTACTTTGCTTCAGATTCAACATGCCTGTGCCTTGGAGTATGATCAACCATGGCTAATTCAACATTATATCCAAATTTTCAATATGCTCATGTTTAGCGGTTCGTCTGATTATGCTGCACACCTCCATTTTTTATGGGATTTTAGAAACAGATATGGTTTTTTTTTGCAGATTCTAAATATGTAAATTTTAATAAGAATACATAATTTTTTCTATTTTTTTCTTATTTATCTTCTGTCATCACTCCTCAACTCAAAAAACAAACTCGTAGTGTTTCGTCCATATCTCTTTCGTTTCTTAACCATTTAAAAAAAATTGTATGGTGCACTAAAGAACACCAATCTCTACATGTTATAAAAAACCCATTTCCAAATAATTGCATGAAGACATTGAAACGCTGCACCCACAAATGATTTATCGTTTTCGAGGTTTGATCTCTTAGATAATTAAAAAAAAAATTAAAATATTATTTTTATTATTGGAAAAATAGTCGTGCACTAGTCCTATATGTTCTATATATGTATACCAGTTTTCGTATGTTTATTCCATCATTTAGACACTCAGACGTTGCACCCACAAAAACATATACCTTATAATTTGTCACAGAAATAAAAAGTGCCCGTTAAAATTTATCTAACTTTAGATAGTTAACAACATTTTCAATAGAAAAATATATATATATATTTGGAAAGGTCATTCAATTTCCTACATTTCTTGTTTTTAACTGATCGCAAGATTCATTGTGTAAGTGTCTCAAAATATCCATGCAAGTTGATGGATGTCTATTTTTTCAGTTTTGTATTGCATCTAACGCACCAAAAGAGACCCTCAACTTCTTGCACACACCCACTCGCAACTTCCAAATGGATTTCAAGTGTCACATAAGGTGCACAATACCTAAGTGATTGTTCTTGGTGCAAAGTTTCACTACAATCAAGGTTAACTTATCATGCTAAGAGATGGAGTTCATCTAAATTTAATTTAATAACCGTATCACTATTGGAATAATCTAATAGTTATCCAATATTTATCCAATATAATCATGATTCGATTTAAAGCTAAGCTAATAGTTGTAGAATCATTGGAGTTAAGCTAATAATTGTATCTAATAGTTAATCTAATATTTATCCAATACAACAGTGATTAGAGTTAAAGTTAAACTAATAATTGTAAAATCATTGGAGTTAAGGAGCAAGCAAATAGTTTTATCTAGTAGTTAATTGAAAAGTCAATATACTGGGAATTGCAATTCAAGTAGAAGTCATGATTCGAGTTGAATTTAAGCTAATATCTAATCAATGTATTTAAGCTAACAATTGAATAGTTGTATTTAATAATGGAATAGTTGAAGCTGAAGTTTTATTTTTTCAACTAGCATGAATTGTACTTATCACATATTAACTAAGCTATTTTTTATTTTTTTAGAAATTGTTAATTATGAGTTAGACTAACCTCCTTTAAAAAGAATCGAAAGCCTAATTATATCTATATGGAAAACCTAAACATGTAATAATGCCAAATGCAATTGAACTAAGCAAGTGATTATAGTCAAAATTAAGCTAATAGTTGTAAAATCATTGGAGTTAATCTAATAGTTGTATAATATAACTATGATTAGAGTTAAAGTTAAGCTAATAGTTCTAAAATCGTTAGAGTTAAGGTAATATTTGTATCTAATAATCAACAGAGTTAAGCTCCTAGTTGTATCTAATAATAGAATAGGTGAAGATTAATTTTAATTCTTACAACTATCAGTAAGTATACTTATCACATGTTAATTAAGTTATTTTTTTTAAATTGTTCATTATTAATTTTGAAGGACAACCAAAAAATAAATAATTGTAAGATATATACAAATTAAATATATCATTCGTTTCTAATAAACATTAATAATAATTATTAAAAAACATTGAAGAACTTCTATAATTAAACCCTCTTGATATAAACTTAATATATGTATATTATCACGAGCTGGTTGGCTGGGTCATGAGCAAAAATAGTTACGGCGAGCCACAATCATCGTCATTAGGGTTTTGCTTCTCCTAGTGATTGTCCTTCATATTTTTCTTTTCATTCTCCATATTTTGCTTTTGTACCTCAGGCTTACCATATCCAACTCGCTCAATGCTTTCTTTTCTCTTGTACTCAAAACTACCATCGCCATCAGTGGAATTTTGCTCATAGATGGAATTATTCTTTCAATTCTCAATAGTAAAGTGTGACCATGATCTTATCAACCCATGTTTCCACCCAAGAAATCACATGGGGAGGAAAAATATAGAAAGGGTTTATCTTCATTTAATCTGGACATATAGATCTAACATTTACACTATTGAACAACAAACTTTTGTGCAAGGATGGGTGGAAAACACAATTTGTAGGATCAATGTAAATGGAAAATTAGAAGTATCAACAATGTTAAAGGCAAAATGAAAGGTTGTTAAACATCAAGGAAAGCATGAAGAAGGGAACAATTGTACTAATTTAGATGATCATTTTTTCTAATTATGGAAAGAAAAATCATAACCAAGTATTTTAGGAAATGGTTGTGGGACCAAAAAAACACAGCCAAAGGCCTTTTGAAATTAATTTAGCAAGAAACAAGTTAATGTAGTTGAACAAAAATATGAAGATGAGTTTTGTGATTTTATGGCTAGTGATAAAGGATTTAGTGGGATCAAAATAAACATGTACATGATTTAGAATCAACACAACATTTTCCTAATCAGAAAGATTGGCATCTAATTTTGAGAGTACATATCAAACTCTAATTTTGTTATCTTGAGTGGAAAAGAAGAATACAAATTTGAAGGGAACAAAAGTCTACTGGTTCAAATGAAAAATGAGAGGTTGTCATTTAGAAATGTCTATCATGTCCATGGTTTGAAGAAAAATCGACAATTAGTTAGTTAATTATGTAGTATATCCCACATAGATCTTTTCTTTAACAACATAAGAGGTTTTATTGTTATGGGTGTGAAACAACAACTTGTGTTCCCATTTGGTGGATGATGAAGAGAAGATGGGTCAAAAAAGGGAAGGTAAGCAACATATATATTATGCTCTAGGTGATAAGGCCAAAGATGAAGCAAGTAAAGTAGAAGCGACATCTATGATGAAATAGGATGGACAAACCCTTCAATTAAACATTTAAAAATTGAGGACAGGAAAGAACCTGAACATTATTCGCACGAGTACATAAAAGCTCAATTTCTCCACTCACTAAGCTCATCCGATAACCCGAAGAGATTTACATTTCTTGTAGGTGATAATATTTGCCTGGAAGAAACATACACACTCCATTTTACACAACTGTGCATCCTTACTCGATTCCACATTAACCAACTCTTAACTTACTTATTATACTGACTACGATACATGTCATGACACCAACCGCTTGACAAATTTACTACCCACGCTATGGGCCCTCTTACTTACGATATAAAAAACACCACCATTTAAAATTTGAACAAGATAGGCAAGATCACAGATATTTACTTACTTACTTATTATATGGAATTAAGTACATTCCCTGCAACACCCACTATGTAGTGAGTGCCTCGAGCCCAACATGAAGGAACACCCCTTGAATGAGGCCGAACACCTTGAGGACCTGCACCTTAATACAATTCCTAGAACACCCCTAACCTAAAAGAAACATTTTGAAAGGTCCAACAGTAAGTAACACACACTTGAACTTGTTGAACAGGTAAGGGAAGGGAAGGAAACAACACACCACTTACATTACTCATGATATTTACTGCTATGAGACATGCCTTGATACCATACACTTCATATTAACCTGTTGTAGGTGAGACACATTATTCATAAAAGGAATGATAGGAATATAAACATTCATTAGCTAAGAAGAGAGTGGGAAGAATTATGTTTCAGAGACAAACTTTACCTATATAGTTGAAATAACGGCTGAACCCTTCCAAACGTAGCCATGAGGTGTTGAATAAATCAAGCTAAGAACTACCTCGAGAGAAAACTAGAAAAAGAACTTAGCCCATGTTTTAAGAACAAGCACTGAGCATATCCCTGAAGGGTAAACCCTAGGAGAGAGAATGAACTACGAGCTACAAGCAGTCTAAAAACCATGAAAACCTATGGAAATCCCTATGCTCCCTCTGCCACTACCTCCAAAGAAAATGAGCAAAAGAACTCAACCCGTGTTTCTGGAACAAGTTTTCATGCAAAGCCCTATGCTTCCTCCGCCACTACCTACAGAGCAAACAAGAAAAATAAATAGCCCCTTGTTTCAGGGACAAGCATTGAGAAGAACCCTTAAGGGTAAACCCTAGGTGAGAGAATGAACCCGAGCTGCAAGAAATGTGAAAACCACGAAAAACTGTGGAAAGCCCTATGTTCCGTTTGTAAAACCCATGTTCATATGGAAAGCATGGGGCTTGTTTGCAATAAAAAATTCCCCGCCATATTGGGGTATTTATATAATATATAAAATAATCCATTAATCCCTTAATATAAGGTCAATATATTGTTTTGGAATTTTTTAATTTTTTAAGCCCGAATATGAACGAACGTGTTATAATATTGATCCATTAGTGACACCCCTCATTAGAGGAAATTTGAGGTCTAAAATGGTCCTCCTAAGCAAAATGATAAAATAATAGTTTAAATAATAAAATAATAGTTAAAATAATAGTTTTTAATTTTGGAGGAAGAATGAAAAAAACTACTTTTTGTTTGTATTTTCGACATATCTCCCTGTGTTTTTCATCATCACATTTTTTCAGGTATTTCTTATTTTCGGGGTAGCGGGGTCCATCAAAAGTATGAAGTGTGGGTACTCGTTGGGTGCGGAATTAAATTCCACATCCAACGAGCTCTCCCGCTTGGAATTTGAGTAAAAACACAGGGAGATATGTCGAAACTACGAAAAAAAATGTAGCTTTCTTTTATGACAAATATGTCAATTCAACCATTATGGTTGACTCATTTTATTGAAATTCTATTGGTTCTTGAATTCCAACTCAAAAAATTGATGGTTGGCGCGTTTTCTTATAAGGCCCATTTTAGACCCCAAATTTCCTCTAATGGTGGTTGAATTCCATCTTCATAAACAACATGAAATGATGTAAGAAACATTAGGCTCCATATGGATCATCAGATCAAATATGACATAGATACACATATAGGCCAAGAAACTAGGAGAGCACTCAATCAAGGTAGGAAAGGAATGAGGCATTTGACATCCCTAAAGTGAACACCCTCATCCAAGATGCTCCAAAATAATGGAACATTTTCCTCAAGAAGGTGGAGGAATATGTGGATGAAATACAAATGTAAAACCACAAACATAACACAAACAAGTGTGCAGCCCTCATCCAAAGCTAGACTCTACAAGTGGAATGCTTCCTCAACATCAAAACCCATAGTAATCTTCGACACCAAGTTATAAGATTTGACTAATAGAATTGACCATAGTGTTATTTATATTAATATTAATATTTATGATTTCATTAAAAAATAGACTTCAATGATTATATAAATAATGTATAATAACATATTTATAAAGATATATAAATATCTTTTAATATAAATTAAAGTGGCAACAAAGAGGATAAATGTGAGTATATGATTAGTCTCTACTCATGAGTATTATGTACCTTTGAGTACAATTGATGCAACCTTTCCACATAGGCTAGTGATTAGCTGCAATTCTTAGTATGAAGTCCTATAGAAATAAATGAACCATGAAAGTGTCTGTTAGAAAGAATGAAACTTGACATAGTTATAAAAAATTTTCAATACTTAAAACTTATATATTTGGAAACATGATTCAATTTCCTACATTTCATTTTTTTTTACTTAAAGAAATATATTTTGTGTAAGTATATAAAAAAATACAATTAAGTTGAGGGATGCCTGATTTTTCAGTTTTCTATTGCATCTAACGTGCCAAAAGTGACCATCATTAGCTTGCACTCACCCTGCACACCTCCATTTTTTATGAAATTTTAGAAACAAATGTGTTTTTTTTGTAGATTCCAAATAAGTAATTTTTAACTAGAATATATAGTTTTTTCAATTTTTTTCTTATTTATCTTGTGGCATCACTCCTCGACTCAAAAAACACATTGTTAGTGTTATGTCCACAACTCTTTCGTTTCTCAACTATTTTTGAAAAAAAATTGGATGGTGCACTAAAGAACACTAACCTCTACATGCTATAAAAAAAACGTTTCAAAATAACTTCATTAAGACATTCAAGCATTGCACCCACAATTGAAATATTTTTTTCGAGGTTTGATCACTTAGATAATTAAAAAAAATAAAAAATAATATTTTTACTTTTGGAAAAATAGTTGTGCACTACTACTATTTGTTCTCTATATGTCTACCAAGTTTCGTAAGTTTATTCCATCATTTAGGAACTCAAAGGATTCACCCATAGAAACATATACATTATAATTTGTCCCAAAAAGAAAAAGTGCTCATTAAAAAAGATCTAAAGTTAGATATTTAAGGACATTTTCAATAGAAAAAGATTATATATTTGGAAACATTGATGGAAAAATATCCATGTGAGTTGATGGATGCCTTCTTTTTCAGTTTTCTATTGCATCTAACATGCCAAAAGAGACCCTCATTAGCTTGCACACACCCTTTATAATCCGAGAAAACTACTAGAATACGTTGATGCAATTCATCACAATGTATATTACAAACCTTCGTTGGTTCCTCCTCCAAGATCTTGTTAAATGCCTCCACTGTTCCATTCACTTGATGGTGGTAAGGCATGAGTCTACTAGTAATAGATCCTGCATTAGAGGAAATTTGGGGTCTAAAATGGGCTTTATAAGAAAATGTGCCAATAATAAATTTTGTGAGTTGGAATTCAAGAACCAATAGAATTTCAATAAAATGAGTCAACCATAATGGTTGAATTGACATATTTGTCATAAAAGAAAACTACTTTTTTTGTTCATATTTTCGACATATCTCCCTTTGTTTTTACTCAAATTTCAAGCGGGAGAGCTCATTGGTTGCAGAATTTAATTTCGCATCCAACGAGTACCCACACTGCATCCTTTTGATGGACCTTGCTACCCCAAAAACAAGAAATACCTGAAAAAATGTGATGATGATGTCATCATCACGTTTTTTCAGGTATTGCTACCCCAAAAACAAGAAATACCTGAAAAAACGTGATGATGATGTCATCATCACATTTTTTTTAGGTATTTCTTGTTTTTGGAGTAGTGGGGTCCATCAAAAGCATGCAGTGTGGGTACTCGTTGGATACGGAATTAAATTCTACATCCAACGAGCTCTCCCGCTTAGAATTTGAGTAAAAACACAGGGAGATATGTCGAAAATACGAACACAATAAGTAGTTTTTTTCATTCTTCCTCCAAAATTAATAACTATTATTTTATTATTTTCCTTAGGAGGCCCATTTTAGACCTCAAATTTCCTCTAATGACTTGTTCAGTTAGCATGCATATAGTGGAATTTGAGCTCCTTGATCACTCATTGAAATTTTTTAGCACCCAAACATAGTGATGGTGTGCTAAAAAATAAACAGTGTAGTGATATCTAATGTAGAATCTTTTATTGGTGAACTTCTAACCATCTTATCAAGGAACTCTACCCGTAAAAGTTGTCATTGTGGAATATAAAACCCAATTCATATTAACAACCTAATTCATATTAACATTAGACAACATAGGTAGTTATTCCATTTTGGACCTGCTTTGATTTGGACTTAAATTTGTAGAATTAACATAAAGATAAGAAGATACTATTAAAATTAATTTTAAAATCCAATTAATTTCGTCATATACTAGCGTTGATGATAACACAAGGGCATTGTCATTTGTTGTGGCCAATTATTACAAACTTTGCACAATGTCATATAACCTATTTGTCATACATAATATCATTGAACTGATATACATTCACATGTTCATAAAACCATAATATGATTAAGGGGAAATGGTCTACTCGCATATTAATTGCACATGTACATGATTTGCATATACAATCTGATTTTTTTTTTATTTGTTTACCTCTTGGTTACTATAACTCTCTAGGTTGGTTCCATAAACTAAGTAGCTAATTTCTATAGCTTAACTAGGAATCCAAGTTAAGTATATGTCTTATTATCTATTTCCTTCTCTCTATTTTCTTAATTATTAAACTCACCTACATAAAAATTATGAAACACAAAAGATATACAAAACACCGCTTACATTAAAA
>LPNX010000433.1:0-33467 GCA_001517045.1 Pseudotsuga menziesii | reverse complement strand
GCGCCTTTTATTATTATTATTATCATCATCAACAGGAAAGCGATCACTGTAACGCCGTTTATTATTATTATTATTAACAGGAAAATATGAACCATCGCTTTCTTCGTCACTGCTACTGCTACTGCTACTGCTGAACGGAAACGGAGGCCGAGAATAAGAATCCATTGTATGCAACAAACAAACAGCACAAGCCCAAGCCCAAACCAAACTACTTTGACTCTGATTTCTCCCGCTCAAGTCTAAAGTATTATTTTCAATAACGATAGTCAATACTACTCGCTTCCTTTTCAATATGATTCTGGTGTATAATTAGAGATTTTATACTTGTAGAAAGCCGTCCAAAGAATCGTCATGCCTCTTCGATTAAGGATGAGATTAAACTATTTTATTTCATATGGTTCTTTGATCATTTTTGTGTTCGTGGTTGTAGTCGGCTTTTTCTTGAGTAAGAACTTATAAACGTAACCTTAATGGCATAAAATGAAGCTTTTCTATGACGAAGAGTGGGTTCAATGTGTTTAGTATTTGAATTTACGTAAGGTGTCTCAATGTATGTAAAACAGATCTCATTACCACAGTTGCATATACACGAGTCCTTTACCCCATCCCAAGTGGAAATCACCAATTGTTACTCAAATCTTAGTTACGTATCCACTATCAAGCCAACAAAATGAGGCCTTATCCACTCACCCCACATAGTTGTCTAGCCACACCAAAGGCTCCACAACAAGCTAGAATATATATAAAGAAGTCTATTCTCTAAGAAGTCCACTCTCCCACTTGCTAACAAATAAATTGAACATGCATGCATCACACATTCCACTTGAATCAATTTTTACAAATCTTGCTCTAAGGTTTCATGCCCCTAGCACTACCTCACACCAAGATTTCAAATAAGCCCTAGCAATACAAGTCTAGTTCACTAGAGTTCATGTACACAAACAAGTCTTCCAACTCTTTTATCTCATAAGCAGAAATAATATAAGAAAAATTATACATCAATAATTTAACTAGACACATCAATTGTGTATTATAAAAAAATCTCTTCCCTTATCTTCTTATAAAAGATTGATGGAGGTTAACAATAGAAAAGTGGATTGGTTCCAAAACAACCTACTTTATCACTATATTAGGATCATAATTGGACTTCCTCTACTATTATACCCCTAATTTTGACTCTTGGAATGTATTAAATCATATTTTGTAAAATGATGTAAATATGCTAGTACTTATTCCTAATGCATAGCAATGATATCTACAAAAAAAAGTTGATATAACAATGATATCTACAAGATATTAAAAAATAATAGCAGAGCTAGATCTCCTATTATTCTTCCAAGAAAAACAATAAATCAAGCTTTGTTGAGCTATTCTTTCCTGTTATTTGTTCAAGACCAACATACTATTAAGATTAGTAAAAGTTCATATATTATCATAAAATTAAAGTTTCCCAATGAATGCAATTCGGTTAGTTGTCCTTACCCTAGGTTGATGATGTTACATATTTTTTTTCATTTCACTTTGAAAACTTAATGGAAGGTTTTTATTCACATGTTCCCTTTATTCTTATAGATAAATGTTTCCATTATATACTTCTTGTTCCCTTTTAAAGGCTTCATGTAGTAATGTCCTCTTCACTTCTTTCTTTTATTCTTATTGTCTAAGGATTAATATGATTAATGGAGATAGAAAAGGTATTAGGATGAAGATCCATATTTGTGTAATGGATTTACTCTTTAATGGACAATTCATTCTCTTTGGTGATAGATCCTTCATGGATAAAAATGAAAGTCACTAGGAAGTATAAATGTACTAAAAAATCCATGTCTCAACCTCCCAAGGTTCTCCAAAGAAAGTCCTTAAATCTTGTGATAGGTCCACAAAACATGGTAGCTGAACCCTAGATTGAGGGCTTGGTCATCCTAGATCTCCTCCAATGCTAGATGTCCTCAAAAAGTGTTCTAGAACATAGAAATCCTTGTTAAAGGTGATATCCCCTTTACATATGGCATAAAACATATTCAAAGTGAAACAATTCCATGAATATGGAAATATAACCCTCAAAATGATGCGATAATCCTCCTCAAAAACAGTTTCAAAGTGCACAACTCCAATAAACAAAGACCAAAGGGGTAGAATGTTGCTTCAATATTGACATAAAATTATGAAATAAAGACCCCTAAGATTAATTTTACCTCAATATAATATGGAATTGAAAATGGGGCACCTCCAAATGTAGGATAATCCTCCATTGGACACTCCCATCAACAAACTCCAACAAGGTTGAATGCCATCTTCAAACAAACATGAAATGATGTAAGAAACATTAGGCTCCATGTGGATCATCACATCAAATATGACATAGATACACATGTAGACCAACAAACTAGGAGAGCACTCAATCAAGGTAGGTAAGGAATGAGGTGTTTGACATCCCTAAAGTGAACACCCTCGTCCGAACACCCTCATCCAAATCTAGAATCTACAAGTGGAACACTTCCTCAACATCAAAACCCATAGTAATATCCTACACCAAATTATAAGCTTTGACTAATTGAGTTGACCATAGTGTTATTTATATTAATATTAATATATATGTTTCCATTAAAAAATAAACTTCAATGAATATATAAATAATATCTAATAATATATTTATAAATATATTTAAATATCCTTTAATATAAATTAAAGTGGCCACAAAGAGGATAAACGTGAGTATACGATTAGTCTCTACGCACGAGTATTATGTACCTTTGAGTACAATTGATGCGACCTTTCCACATAGGCTAGTGATTAGCTGCAATTCCTAGTGTGAAGTCCTATAGAAATCAATGAACCATGAAATGTTAAATTTATGGAAAACAATTTAAGAAATATACATGCATTTCAAGACTCTATAATACATAATAATAAAGTGCATTACCTTATGGAGCTTCTCCTTGTTTCAAGAATAGTTTAATATTATCTACTCAACAAGGCCAACCACATGAAGGTGGAAGTACAACGGCCCCCTTGTCACTCTTAATTCTCCATACCCAAATTATGTACTTCAAAATAAATGAATATCCGTGGTAAAATGTGGTTTTCATCTTAAAGAAACATTCATAATTCATTCATTAACATAAAAAATTTATCATATCATTATTCACATCATCACAACGATCATACCTATAAATTAGATATATTCATTCCATTGTATGCATGCCAAGTCATTTCCTAAAAGGAATTATACAAGTAGAAATATGATAAACAAGAAAACCACATATATCCATTATACATACACAAGTTTGTACACAATACACAATAATGAGCATCAATTTTCATATGTAATGTATCTTCATAAGATGTAATGCCAACATCACACAACAACTCATCCACACCATGATATATGGATTGCTCTATTACATAATCCTTTCCCTCATATGATATTGAAATGAAACCAATATAATCATGAAAAAACATAATAATAAAACATATTGTTCATATTCAATTTGTATAATTACAATTAGGTATACTTGATGCATAGAGGGGCCATCCACATCATTATCTCTACCCTGGTGATTTACTACCAAAGACTTACCTGAATCACCTTGTGACAAAAACTATAGAAAACATTAATGTAATGAAAACAATAGAATCACGAGAAAAACATAATAATATAGCATATAGTAAAACATATTTCCCATATTAATGTACAAATTTTTACGTGTGGTGTTGTGGTAGAGGGTGGTTTCCTATGATCAACCTTGACTTGACTTCAATATGCATGTGGTATTTACATTAGTGATTTTTATGGCTACTTTTAGTGTGAACCATTGATTCATATGAATATGTATATGAAGGCGTGGGTATCAACACAAGCACAATGTGAGAGAAACACGAGTTTAATTTTATCTATGTGCTTTCATAACAAGAATAGAGAAAAAATACTTATTCTTCCATAAAAAATGATTAAAAGAGATTGATCAAACACTTCTATTAAAGTTAAAGAACTTATTTGCATCCCCAATAGCTTTATTACATTCCCAAATGTCATCAGTAAAACATACACAATTGTCTTCCCCACAAGTGCATCCTATTAGATGAACAATACTGGAATAATCATTGTAATCATAATCCAATCTAATTTTAGTTGAGCCATTCTTAATTTGTTGTGAGTGTTTAGGTTAAATTTATGCCACATGGAACCTATGGTTTGCTTTACCACAAACATTTCTTTCCCAACCATTCTCTTCTAGTTGTAGGTTGTGTTGGGGCGCACGCCTTAACGGTCCCTATTTTTGGTAACTCCACGGTTTTTGTGGAAGCTGTAAGCGGAGTTATGACTCAAAATAGTATTAGGGGTGTTGGGGTTGAGTAAAAGTCCTCTTTTTGTAATAAACCCATGGTTTAAGTCTAGGGTTTAGGGTTCGGGGTGCCCATGGTTTAAGCCCATGGTTTTGTAATATGTGCGCTATATAAATATGCACTCTTGTAAAGAAGTGAGGTTAGGCTTTTGTGTAAGATGAATTGATGTGAAGCTAAGGCTATTTTGTAAGAAAAGGTTAAGTCACAGCTGTGTGCATGGACAACCTCTGCAGCTGTGTGCACAGAGGGTTTTTCGGTGATTAAGGAAATCTGCAGCTGTGTGCACGGCTTTAAGGACTTGAAGGGATCTGCAACTGAGTGCGTAGATCATAACTGTGGTTTTTCTAGAAAGTTGAATAAAACACAGTTCTGTGGACGTAACCCCTACACTGGGGGTGAACCACATTATATCTTGTATCGTCGTTATGTGTGCTATTTTTATTGTGTTCTTTCATGCATTAATATCTATATATCTGATAAGTAAAGATCACTGCTAGTTAATAACTTCGCTGAGAATTCCCAGTAAAGGGTTGTGCAAGGCACTGTTTGTTTATCCAATCGTGAAGCTAAATTAGTGAATGTTAAGCTCTGTGATTTATATTGATAATCTGTTAAAAGCTAAAGGTACAGTAATATCCCTCTTCTGCTTGCAGAAACCTGGTTCTGCGGCACCCCATAGCTGTTTTGGGTGAGACTGCAACCTGTTCGCAGGTTGTTGCTGAAAGGGCCAACACTGTGGGTCTTTTGTTGGTGCGAAGTTAAAGGTATAAAACCTGGGTCTGCCCTATTGCCCAACAAATTGGTTCCGTTGTCAGTTGAAACCAGTATCTGCTCAAGAGGGGTTTACGTCGTACCTCGAGGGCTATGTTCTGGAGACCCTCTGTGAAGGAAATCGGTGATTGGCTTAACGAGACTTATCTGAAATTTGCCGTGCAAGAGAATAAAGATCCGCGTCGTAGTGTAAACGAATTTTTACAGAGGTATGTTTTTTGTGATATTTATGAGATTTTCTTTGGTAGTATCCACATAGAGTTGCACCAGTGGTTATCCAGGTTAACAGAGAGAACAACGAACTTCCAAGAATGTCAGTTTCCTACTTGGACCCCCTCGCGAATTAATATCCTAAAAAGGGTGAACAACGAGATCTCTCGCGCTATTGGTTTCTGGACAACGCGAACCCTTGAAGCATTTGTGACGGCGTTCGCCATCAACACGAGTATTTCCTTTAGTGAAGCTGAGCTACAGGTTTTCAATGGACCAAGGGGTAAGCTTTTGAATTCATTGAGTTTGAGAATTAAAATGCTATTAGCTGAAAAAGGTATATTGCTAATTGAATCCGACTGTTAGATTTAGTATTACTAACCTATGTTTGCAAGTGACAATACCTATGACGAGCAAAGTGGTTTGCTGCGAAGTGGCAAAAGGTACAAGTGAGATTTTGGATCCTATTCCTAGGGTCAGCATACCAAGTATTCCCCTTTAAATCTCGTCGATTCAAAACCTGAAGAAACCCCTTCTGTTGGAAACCCTCTGGTAACCCCGCAGCGAAGACCTATTATCCCTGAGAAGTCGTCGTAGTCTGAAAGTCACCCTAGCCCGAGTACTCCTGTCGCAGGTCATTCTAACCCAGTAAGTTCCCCCCTGCCTACTTCCAGTCCCCCTCCATCCCCCCCTAGATCCACTATGGCCCATATGCATGATGACATTAAGCTACCTGTTTTCAAAGGAACTGGATCAGAGGATCCAGAACAGTTCTAGTTTTTATGTGAAGTGGTATGGACTGTTAAGTCCATTACGGATCAAGATACGAAAAGAGCGCAGCTGGTTACTTCTTTTCGAGACCGTGCTCTTACCTGGTTCATGAAGTTCTCCAGCACTCAAAACCATGCCTTGACTGAGATAAAAGCAGCAATGATAAAGGAATTTAAGAAGCCAACATCAGAGTCGCAGTGTATCACGGAGTTGAAAGAGATTCAGCAGAAGCGTGTAGAATCAGTGTGGGACTTTGATCAAAGATTCAAAGTTCCGCTAGACCAAGCCAGTTTCCCCATTGGACCTGCGCAACATAAGGAATGGTTTATTGCAACGTTGCTCCCACATATCAGAACCCCTCTGAGATGAAGATCAGGACGTGTTGGACCATATCTACAACATCACAGTGAAGGAAGAAGATTATGTTGACCCTAATGCCGAAGGTATTATGGATTGGCAGTGTGACAACTCCTGCATGACGGATTCAGATGATGGTCTAGAGAATTGGCAGAATAGATTGTATAAGCTACATGGCAACCGTTGTGCAAGAATTACCAAGTCTCTTAGATGGCTTAGCTAGCAGACAAGACCCTTACCTGTTTTTGATGGTTCGACAGACCCATAAGAGTTTATTAAGCAATTCTTAGCCCATATACTAGACTCACAGAAAATGGAGACTTTGGATTCCGCATTCAGAGCTATAGTAGCCAGATGGTGCACTGGCCATAGGAAGAACACTCCTAGTTGGAAAGCTTGTCAGCAGTTCCTTCACCTGAGATTTATGGAGCAGCCCCAGGAGATCCAAAGCAGGTTTGATGAAAATACTAGCCCTCAGGAACATTTGGAACAATTCTACGACGCATGGCACCATGTACCTCAGGAAGAATGGGTACATCAGTTTGTGCATACTCTGGAACCGATAGTAAACAATTGGTACGCGGAGGCTGAGCTTCGCCAGGATACTGTAAGTTGGGATTGTCTTGTGCTTATCTTTTCTACTAATGAAGTTTGTCCAGCTTTGGATGCAGCCATCTGATTGGTTCATACTAAGGTATTGGATGCTCAAGAAGTAGTAAAATACCGGCCAGATTGGAAAGTACAAGAAGTTCAAGCAGTCACACATTATAACCTCGCAATTGACGAGGAGGATGATTTACGCAATAGTGTTATTCCTCAGTTAGAAGCACACTGCGACGTACAAGGACCAGCAGTCGAAGCTCCTGAAGTGACTCAGTTCCTCAAGACGTGGATAGTCAACATTGGATCAGAAGACCAGCCTAAGTGTGCCACCAATGGAGATTATTGGGATGAAGACACAGTAAGCAAAGCGACCCAACTTATCCATAAGTGTCGAGACTTATGTCTGATAAAGTTCCTGGAAATAAGAGGAGTCATCAAAGTCGTGGATGACATTCTGTCGTGGGTCGAAGCTCGACTCCCTGTCGCAAATGGTGTCCAGAGGTGTCAAGTGTCTGTATTAGGGCACAGCCACAGCTACTACCTGTGCGGAAGAAGGAAAGGTCTGTCAGAGCTACACAAACGATACGTTCTCTGTATTAACTACCCGTATTAATGTGATTTTGGGAAATCTACCACCATTTGGACAAGATCTCTATCCGATTTGGCACCATCAATGCACAGTTATGACAGATTTCATGGATAGATTCTATAAGAAGTCACTCATATCCACGATGTTCGCATTCTTCAGCTTCTTGAGTTTTCTAATTGCATCCATGTCAACCGATCATGAGATCCAGGAACTGGTGAGAGAGTTTGAGCAGATAGGTTTGCTGCACCTTTTCAACCAACCATCTACATATGCACCCCATGAAGAAACTCCACTAGCGCCGACTCCGCCCATGCAGACACGATCTGCCCGAAAGAAGTTCAAGCTTGAAGTGCGTTCTAAGCACAATGAAGACCGACACAAGCAATCAGGGCAAATGCCAGAAGACCCCGAAATGCCTCCGTCCGGTTCCGCAGAAGCCCCACCTATAGAAGATGAGAACATTGCCCTGAAATGTCCCCCGTATATTCCACCAGTTCGACCAGGAGTTCAACCACCTCGACAGTGGAAGAAGTTCACAGTACGCACCCCTTCGTTGCCTCCGGGTGTGTAGTTGGTTGGGACCATGACAGGGAAAATTGACCAGCTTAAGTATGCTGACCACGACACAAATGACCGTGGAAAGTTTCCACAGTTCGCTCCAGCACAATACCTGCATTTTGTCAAATATCCAGAAACTGCTGCGACAATGCTGGAAGTAAAACAGTGGGCTGCTGGCTTGGATCGAGCTGGTCTGCTGAAGATGCTCGATGTTCCCCATTTTGGTCGCAGTACACAAGTGACCATAGTGGTCAAACAACTGCTGGCATTAGTACATGACGGTCACTTATGGATAGGAGACAAGAAAATTCCTATTAATGGTGAGCTCATTCATAGGATCACAGCCTTACCAATAGTGAGGCCTGATCCGGGGACTGAATTTCCTTCAAAGCATGAGGATACGAAGCTCGCACAAAGCATGAAGGAATGCTTCGTCCTGACGAAGGGAAAACAAGGGTATCACACTTCTGCGATTCAAGAGCATAATATTCACTTCGTAATTTAGCTTCTAGCATGCAAGCTCGTGCGAAAGTGAGACCATATGAAGTTCCTTCCCCGGTTATCAGAATTGCTGCGAACTGTGCTGAAGGATACAGTTACAATTGGGCAGCATATATCGCGAAGGAATTCCTTGAAGATGTTCGCGATGCGTAGGAGAAAGGTAGGCCCTTTCATTATTCATGGTTAATAGTCCTCATCTCCTTAGTAGGATGGCAAGAACCTACTGAGGTGCAGTTTGCTGATATCCCTCTGAACCTGCCTGGCGCAGTATGGTATGCCTCTCTGTGGGTTTCCCAGGATAAAACCCTACAGCAGATGACCAACTGTGTATTTTATTTTTATATGATGAGTATTTCGTATGAGATTACGAAAACCCCTCGACTCAGTAATGAGTTGTTTTCTCAATACCAGGGCACAACCCATTTCAGTACCGACACGCATCCTAGTTTCATCTAGGCCCGTGCAGACGAAAAGAATCAATGGTTTAAGTTACCATATGTAGTGACCAAAGCCGACATCCTCGCGGTTGTCCAACAATGGCCGACTGAATGGTTGAAGGATGTAGGGACAAAACCCACCATTCCTGTTCCCCCAGTTACCAATGTGGGCACAGGCCCTAGTCATACACAGCAACAAGAACCCCTTGAAGACAGTGAAGACCAAACCGAGTCGCAGCAGAGTGGAAGCAACCAGGGTGGAGATGAGGGCAATGAAGAAGAAGAGGAAGACTTAGCTCAAACTTCTTTAGACCCTACTCGATAGGATAAGCGCAAGACGCCGGAGCCAGAGGAAGTGCACAAACCCCAGCCCCGAAAGAAAATGAAGGTATTGAAGGACAAGAATATTGTCGAAGAGGTCGATCTGACAAGTGAGGAGCTTGCTCAGGCTCTATCGAAGTCCACAGAAGCTCTCACCTAGAAATGGTCAGAATTTGCAGATACACATCTACAGGCCCTCACCGGTGTCGCAAAGCACGTATTAGAGCTGAAGGACTTAGCAGCGAAAGCACTGACTAGTGCTTCAGCAAGCAGTGCCTCAGTCACCATGCAGCCAGACCTCAGGCAATGGCTGACCAGAGATAACAAAGGATAGGTATCCAGCGTAGCTCTCATATTAACAGATCCAGTGTCTCGTTCGGAGATGAGTATGCAGGTTGGAATAGATTATACTAAGCTTCCCATGACGGAGCTATATCTCTGTCAGTCCACAATTATGAAGGAAATCCAGGCATGAGACCAATATTTGCAGATGCAGTTAGAAAATGTCATAAGTCAGCAGTGGGGCTTCGCAGCGCAGCTAGAGGCAACAGAACTGCGAAAGAAGGATGCAAAACGTAAGAGGATTACACTGGTATGAATTTTGGATGAAACATGCCCAAGTCTTCCTGACTTCGATGTGCAGCGGGCGGAAGAACTAGAACAAATATTAGTCAGGTTAAAGGAATACGCACAGCAATCTCGCAGTGAGATAGAGAAGCTCAAAGTCGAACATGAGGCTCATATTTCGGAGCTTCAACTCCGCCTCACCCCAGAGATCCCAGCAGAGGTTAGGGAGCAACGCCGAGCCAACATTCAGGCCTCCGCAGCAAAAATCTTAGATATTGTGAGCAGCGCAGCAAAGCTGCTAGAAGACAGTGTTGAAGCCTGTACCACATTATAGGAACATCCCAAAGTTGGACAGCTGCAAGAAACCATCAGGCAGCGACATACAGAGTTGGATGTAGTAAAAGTGGCAATTAAGACTCTACCGCCTATGGAGAAAATGCTCAAGGTCAAGCGAAGCAACCAACTTCAGCAGGAAATTGAGTCGTGCAGGGAAAGAGCAACAAAAGTGGAAAATTCTTTACAGCCACTTATCAGTGAAGCTTTTGAGTTGAGTACTGCTGTGGACACCCAACTCAAAGTGCTGAAGGAATATGATGCATTTGCGCAGGAAAAGGCTAGCGAAGCATCAACCACAATATTGCAGGAGTTGGTCGAAAAGGAGCAAGCAGTTGACAATATTATGTGCAGCCTCAACAAGAAGTACACTCTCCTCGTCGACAAAGTTCGTGGACAAGAAGAACAGTAGAGTGTCCCGTGACGGGACACTGGTGAGTCTTAGGGGCCTGTTGGGGCGCACACCTTAACGGTCCCTATTTTTGGTAACTCCACGGTTTTTGTGGAAGCTGTAAGAGGAGTTATGACTCAAAATATTCTTAGGGGTGTCAGGGTTGAGTAAAAGTCCTCTTTTTGTAATAAACCCATGGTTTAAGTCCAGGGTTTAGGGTTCAAGGTGCCCATGGTTTAAGCCCATGGTTTTGTAATATGTGTGTTGTATAAATATGCACTCTTGTAAAGAAATGAGGTTAGGCTTTTGTGTAAGATGAATTGATGCGAAGCTAAGGATATTTTGTAAGAAAAGGTTAAGTCCCAGCTGTGTGTGTGGACGACCTCTGCAGCTGTGTGCGCAGAGGCCTGCAGCTGTGTGCGTAGATTTGAGACTTGAAGGGATCTGCAGCTGAGTGCGCAGATCAGAACTGTGGTTTTTGTAGAAAGTTGAATAAAACACAGTTCTGTGGACGTAACTCCTACACTGGGGGTGAACCACGTTATATCTTGTGTCATGGTTCTGTGTGCTATTTTTATTGTGTTCTTTCATGCATTAATATCTATATATCTGATAAGTAAAGATCACTTCTAGTTAATAACTTCGCTGAGAATTCCCAGTAAAGGGTTGTGCAAGGCACTGTTTGTTTATCCAACCGCAAAGCTAAATAAGTGAATGTTAAGCTCTATGATTTATATTGATAATCTATTAAAAGATAAAGGTACAATAATATCCCTCTTCTGCTTGCAGAAACCTGGTTCTGCGACACCCCATAGCTATTTCGAGTGAGACTGCAACCTGTTCACAGGTTGTTGCCGAAAGGGCCAACACTGTGGGTCTTTTGTTGGTGCGAAGTTAAAGGTATAAAACCCAAGTATGCCCTATTGCCCAACAGGTTGCAAGGAAATAGGTATCAAGGAGGATAGCAAGAATCATAATGGTGTACTTTAAATATTTTCCAATGATTATTGTACTCATGCATGGTACATGAAAAAGCATGTATGTAATCATACTACTCCATTGTTCTGATTGGCTAAGGTTTATTTGAAGAATTAGAAGATGTGTTGAATCAACATAAACATCATAGGGAAAACAATATGCATGATAAGACTTCGGTGTCAATTCGTTCATGATTCCTCTGCAAGTTTCTTCCTTTTCTTCTAATGCACAGAGAGGAAATACTTGCAAATATCATTTGATATGAAGAATAACATTTTCACTCTGTAATATATATAATGAGGGTATGTTAATGATGCAAAAGATACTATAATTCAAATAATGAGCTCATATTATAGATGTAAAACACTTTGCATTTCAATCTATTTTTTGTATTGTATTTTCTGATTGTAGAGGGACCAAAGGTTCAAATATTATTAAATGAGACAAAAGCAGAAGTTGGTTGCAATCAAACATTGAATGTTTGCAAGTAGTTATGGATTCTTTCTCCTAAGGTTGGGTTAAATGGTGAATTTAGTCACATTCTTAAAAAATATTATCAATTCCTTTAAAACCTTTTATGAATTCCTTAATCAATTAACATAATTTTTAGATCATGTTGTGAAAAGCTTCCACATTCATATTCAAGACAATCCAACAATAACATGTAGAAATAAATTCCAAGGAAAAAAACATGTAGAAATAAATCAAGCAAGCAAGATTGCTAGATTGTCTTCCTAAAATAGTTGTTAAAGGTACGTTTGTGTTTCCAATGTAAGGTGAAATAATCAACTTTCCCATATTCAAAGGTTCCATTTATATGCCTCAATCAATTAGTATATTTTTTAGTCATCTATTAAAAAAAATCAAAGTTGAACAAAAATGTACTACAAGACATTAAAAGGTGTTTCAATGTTCATGAAACAAATGTTTAAAGATTACAAAAGTTGGATTTTAATACATTGTGATCTCAATGCTATCACATTTTGATATTCTATCTACCCCAAGACTTCACCAAGATACAAAGATATAATTTGGAATGTGATGCTTAACATACAATTTGAAGTAATATTATGGAAGGTAGTGGTTTAAGTAGGAATCCATTGTAATCTCATAAACCTCAATAATTAATCTTAGTCTTGGTTAAGTCTTATTATTGAGAAGGTACATATTATTTTGGAGGGTGATGTAATTTATTGCTAGATGCATGGTCTATAATAAAGGTAATTAAGTCTTAGTATTGGGAAGGTACATGTTATTGTGGAGGGTGATATAATTTATTGCGAGATGCATGGTATATGATAAGGGTAATTAGATTGTAAGTGTTTCCTATCTAGTTCTTGGAAAATTATATCATCATAGGTTACACAAATCCTCTCATAAACTTTTAGAGTTGAGGAATAATATAAACCTTATATACAAACATGCAATTGAAGAATTTGATAGCAAGTGATGTATTGAAATCTCAAGTTAGTATCAAGAATAAAATATTCTAATCTAACTTATGTGGGATAGTATTTCCCTTCATAGATATGTGGGCTACATAAGATTAATATCTTGAATGTTCCAATGAAATATATCTCTTCAACCCATGGTATAATCATATTCTTGGAGTTTGTTTCATCACATGCCATGCCACTTGATTAAGGCATGACAAGATTTACTTGAATCTATTGCAACTTTTTACTTGAAAAAATATTCAAATTTCCAACAGAGATACAAAATAGAGCATGGGGTAAGGTTTTTGTAATATTTTATACATTACAAATGGTTCTTGAACCAAGTTATAACACCAAAGATATACATATTTAAGGAAAGAAAGAATGGAATGAGAACCTTGATTGGAAACCACTTTAGGGAAGGAAATTGCAAGGAGCATTTAAAATCCATGGTGAAATGATTGAGAGATAATTAAATAATAAAAGGGTATGTAATGATGCATATTTTAGAAAATTAATGCAATTTATACTAAGCCAATTTGTAACTAAGTTTCTTAACTCACTAGATTAGAAATTCATCCACATGAAAAAGCGGAAGAACTACTAATTTCAAAATTGGTAGAACATAAATAACTCACGAACAAACTAAGACTACATGTTACATGGAAAAGGTTATTAAATTTATTCCAAAGAACTTAAAAAATCACAGTTAAATTGTATGTCTATGAAAGAGGAAGTTGATATGGTGAATGGGAAATTTTTAAATAATTACTTGAATTTACACAAGAAGATGGCATCCATAATTGACAGTTGATCTAACTCACCAACTAGAAAATTTACAAATTAGGGATATTCGAAGTCCAAATCATCAATATATAGAATTCATATTGAGAATAGTTTTATTCTTTCTCCTTGAGATTCCTTGTTTGATTGGTGTATTTTTTCAGGGAGACCCATAGGAATTTATTTGTTTGTTTTTGTAGTCAGGTTTTAACATTTTTTCATATAACTTCAAGTTTTCATCGTACATAATTTTTTTAAGTTGTTTTTTTGTAGTAGTTTTTCAAGGTGATGTCTAGGTTGACTATTCGTATTTCAATGAATGGATTGTGGCTATGGGATTGTGAGGAACCTCCTGCAATGAACAATAAGAATGAATGATATAACAAAAATAATAGAGCACATAAGAGATTTTATCGATTGCATACCACTTCGAGGGGGAAACCTCCTTTGAGAAATCTCAATACAAATAATTCTTGGATGCCTTCATTAACCTCAACACATACTTATATACTAATTCTAATCTAAAAAAATATTACTACCCATGAATGCAGGATAATGCAACATACTAACTGGATGACTTAACAACTATTAAAACCCATGAATGTGGGATAATACACCATACTAACTAGACGAATTACAAAGCATATGCGTCTGACAAAATATATGAACAAAATAAAGAGGAGGGTTGAAATGGGTTCTTAACATCCCCTCCCTCTTAGAAAATATTTGTACTCAAAGCTTTATATGTGGGCTGAGAGAGAATCTGATGAGTGTGCTTATTAAGGATGGACTACGGTTCCAAAATGACAGGTCCTTCACTATCTAGTTCTGGCAAAATAATTTGTGCTTTGATGTTGGTCTCAATAACTTTATTAACACAAGAGACATGAAATACTGGGTGAATGCAAGAAGAAGGAGGAAGTTCCAATTGATAAGCAAAGAATCCAATATTCTTAAAAACCGACAACAATAAAATGAGTCAACCATAATGGTTGAATTGACATATATGTCATAAAATAAAACTACTTTTTTTGTTCGTATTTTCGACATATCTCCCTGTGTTTCTACTCAAATTTCAAGAAAGAGAGCTCATTGGATGTGGAATTTAATTCCACATTCAATGAGTACCCACACTGCATACTTTGGATGGACCCCACTACCCCAAAAACAAGAAATACCTGAAAAAACTTGATGATGATGTCATCATCATGTCTTTTCATGTATTTCTCATTTTTGGGGTAACGAGGTCCATAAAAAGTATGCGCTTTGGGTACTAGTTGGATGTAGAATTACATTCTGCATCCAATGAGCTCTCCCCCTCAGAATTTCAGTAAAAACACACAGAGATATGTCAAAAATACGAACAAAAAACGTAGTTTTTTTCATTCTTCCTCCAAAATTAATAACTATTATTTTATTATTTTAGCTATTGTTTTATTATTTTAAATATTATTTTATTATTTTAACTATTGTTTTATTATTTTAACTATTATTTTATTATTTTCCTTAGGAGGCCCATTTTAGACCTCAAATTTCCTCTAATGACACATGCATATCGATCCAAAATTTCTTGGAGATCCAAGGGAGTAGTTGAGACCACTGAAGGTTGCATCTGAATGAAATGGAGTTGAGCGATGACACCATGTGAAATTTTCTAAAGGATATTTTCCGTGTGATGTGAACTAATGATGCTAAGAGACCCTCGTTATAAGCCCTTCAATGTTTGTTTTTCCCATTGACTGAAAATTGCATCCAAAGTTCAACAAAATCCCATAAGATGGGTCCAAGTTTGTGTAACCATTGAGCACCCAAAACCACATCACATCCTCCTAAGGGCAAGAAAAACATGCTAGAGCACTGTAACTTATAATCCCAAATCGATATTCACACATTATGACGCTTCCCTTTCCAAGGTAAGGTGCCCCCATTGGAAATCATGACTTCAAAGATGGAGCAAGGATGGACAAAGTAATCATCATGTTTGGTGATACTAGGATCAATGAAGTTATGAGTACTACCAAAATAAATGAGTACTGTAATAGGGAGTTTTTTGAAGAAATACCTAACCCGCATGGTTTGTGTGGTGGTGACTCCAGATAATGCATGGAGAGATATCTCTGTCTAGTTGTCTTGAGCATGAAGGTCAACAGGAAGTTGCTAAATTTCACCCTTAGCATATATTGGATCCTGATCATCATCAAAAAAATTAGCTACAGGTACAAAATCCACATCCAAGAGATAGAGTTTTTTCTCATCACATCGATGTCCCTAGGTGAATTAATCGTCACAATTATACCAAATCCATTTTTCCCTACATGCCCACATCTTAGCTTCAAACAAATGCCTGATAGGGGTGGTTCTAGGAACTGTCAGAATTGGAGGTCTTTGGAGACCCATATTTCAGAAGTGAACAAAAGCATATTTGGAGCACTGTTGATCCATGATCTTGTTCTCTGCCAACTTAGCGAACCCTATGGATTCCATCATTGTGTTGGGGTTGAACAGTTTAACCTCATATCAGATTGCATACTTCATATCACTGATAAAAGAACTAGTGTAGAATGCATCATGAAATCCTTTTGTGTGATTGGCTAGTTTCTCAAATTATGTCTAATACTCTCTCACCGTACCATTTTGGAAAAGTTTGGTGAGTGATCCTATGAAGTCATCAAAAGAAATAGGGATAAATCGTTGCAAAATGAGTTGAAAAAAATATGTCAAGTTTGGATCTATGTGATCCTTGATGTAATAATGAAACCATTGAAGGGCATCATGTTCCAAATGAAAGCATGCAAGTGGAACTTTATTGACATCAAAAGTGTTATGCAGTTTGAAATATTGTTCTTCCTTGTAAATCCATCCAATTAGATCATCACCATTGAAGCAAGGAAAATCAAGCTTCGAGCCATGAAAGTTTCTAGAAGAAGATAACCCATTGTTTACAGAAGACTCAGGTTGTCGTTGGTTTCTCATGGCTAAATTGGGAAGATGGAGACTGATAAATTTTGATCCAGATCTTAGAATTTGGTCTCGAGGTTAATGAGTTCTTATTCCATTTGTTTATTTTCTCCTATGCAGGTGACAACCATAAGCAATTTTTTTTTTTGGAAATGGGTAGAAAAACAAAAATAGAAAAGGTTTTAAAATAGGAAAATTTGAGTTGGGAAAAGCTAGGGTGGGTAATTGGGGTTTGACTAGGTTTTGGACACTTTCTGAGGGCCAGGGAAGCATAAAATGCAAATTTCAGAAGTAGGGTGAAGGAATTGGATAATTTATCAGAGAGGGACAAAGAAGAAGAATTGGGAAAAAAACACGGTAGACAAATTTGAAGGTGATTAGATGAGAATCATAGAAGTTATGGAAAACCCTAAAAATAGATAAATGTGGAATTTTGGGCATCAGGAAATGGAATTTGGGATAGGGTCCTCAAGGAAGGAACATGGAGAATAGAATTATGGGGGTTAAAGTGTTTTTTTTTCCTGCTTGATGGAGATGATCTATGGCGACTCTAGAAAAATTATCTTCATCAATTGGAAATAGATATGGACCCCACGTATGTTCAGCTTCCTTAAATTTCAAGGTATTCACTCGACCACTAATGATTTCTAATGACTTGCATATTGGGGAAATACCCCTCACTCCACTACTCAAGTAAAATTGATAACTTCTTTTCACAAACGAAATCTCTTGGTCTACCTCATGGGTAGAAACTGGTCAATCAGGTAGGGTTCGTCGCCCTTTTCTCTTGGAAGGTCCTCTCAATGATCAACTACTTCAGGGTTCATGCAGTACTCCTCACAATGATTTTTAGGGCTAGGACAAAGCACTTCCCATAGTAAAGAATATAGGGTTTAGTCCCTGATTCGAATGAATAATATAGATGCAAAGAAGAAGCACTATTGCAGTAATCACAGCTTCAGGAAACACGACAAAAGAAAAAAAAGTGGCATAAATTCCACCCAACGAGCCCAAGAAAGTTCTTTGATACCAAATGTGAGGAACCTCCAATAATAAATAACAACAATGTATGATATAATAGAAATAACATAGCACATAAGAGATTTTATTGATCCCATGCCACTTTGAGGGGGAAATCTCCTTTGACCAAGCTCAATACAAATAATTCTTGGATGCCTTCATTAGCCTCAACACATACTTATATACTAAGTCTAATCTAAACAACTATTACTCCCCATGAGTGTTGGATAATACAACATACTGAAGGGATGAATTACAAAGCATATGCGTCCGAAAAAATATACTAAAAAAATAAAGAGGAGAGTTGACACAGGTTCTTAACAGGGATCTGTAGATAGAACTATTGCACTCCATGATATTTGCAATATTGATAAATTTCTTCATACTTGTGCATGCCACATTTTACTTTTTAGAAATATCAATAGAATTTGAAGTTGTTGGTTAGATAATCCTATTTTACTTTTTTTTATTACATCTATGTTTGAGATTGCTTAAAGAAATTAAATGATGTGTACTAGATAAAAGTTTATAGTATAGCTTCAACCTATAAGAGGTTTTCTTTGATTCCTTTAGCTTAGAGAGAGTGAGATATAGGTCGAATGAAAATAGAACTTAAAAATGACTACCATTTATGTATCTATCCTTGCAGAGAAGAAGTGTTCCAAAATGGTAGGAGTCCCCAAAATGAAGCTATAATAGCACCACGTGGATCAAATAAATGAATCATGGTTTGGGACCTTAGTTGGTGGTATTAGGAGGGAATTATAATATTATATATATCCACTTTTAAAAATAAACTTATTTCAAGCTTGATGTATATGATTGTAAAGCAAAACACGTACTATTTCTATAATATATTCCTAAGTGGCACTAGTCCTTTTTTATTTTGAAATAGATTTGGTGATGAAAAATATCTAGAGTATGCTAAAGTGGCACCTCTTGAGTTTTTATTCATACATGGAGGAAACACAAGCAATATTTCAGACTTCTCATGGGATCCAACTGAATAATGGGTCATTTCTAGAATTTCTGAAGACAACGTTCTTCAAGTGTGGTAGATGTTAGAGCACATTTACAATGATGATAATAATTCACATAAATATTAATAGGTTTTTTATGTTTGGACAAGCTACTTGATATTTTACAGGACCTCATAAAACTTGGAGCTTCTTCATGCCATGGTTATGGCACCGAGCTGGAGAAGCCTCCTAGCAGGAATATCGTTGAAAGCGAGCTTGTATACCACAATGACTTGAAGGATTATTTTTTATTATAGGACAAAAGTTTCTTCTCATTTTTTAAAATGATCTGAACATTTAATTTCTCTAATGAAAGTATGGAGCTTCTCTTCATTACAGAGTTGTGCAAAATGGCCATGCTATGCCCTAATCGGTGCAAGTTGGTTGGTCTATGCCCTAATCATTGCAGAAAGTGATAAATGGTATCATCATGCCTATATTAGGATGCATTTAGGGATATAGATCATTCAAATAAGGATGCAACCCCTTGCGGATTGGAACAAAAATGAATTGAACTAATTTGTAATATAACAATACCATGCTCAAGAACTCAAAATGGAAAGAAAATGGAGTGACTCAGAACTTATTGATGCCAATGTGGGTCAAATCCTTCTTGTTAAAGGTGCTCCCAAAGTTCCCCTTGATTTTATACAAGCCCAGTGCTTCTAGAGACTAGTTGATATTAAACCACCAAAGCCTAAAAAAATGAATTCCAATTGAATTCATAAGATTGATCCCTAGAAGAATGAACTGAAATGGGTATGGTCTTGAGTTGCCACTACTTATGTAGGAATAATGTTTGTATTAGTTTGAATATTAAACAAATCCCTCTAATGAAATTATAGTGGCATCACTTCTTCCTTTCCATAAACTAACATGAATGTAGTGTGCTTGGTGAGGGTTTAGGATATTTTTTAATAATCCCATAAAACTGTTGGAATGCATTGATACCAGTCATCACGGTGTATGCTACAAACCTATGTTGGTGCCTACTCCAATATCTTGTTAAATGCATCCAATGTTCCATTCAATTGATGGTGGTAAGGAGTAATATACTAGTAATATATCATGAATTGTTCAGTTAGCATGCAGATCAATGTAATCAGAACCAAACCGGTGATTGAAAGGGCCAACCCCGGGAACCAAAATTGGATGAAAAATGGATAAAAAACCTAGTTGAGCACATTCATATTTTCAAAAAATACATATATATCCATGTGAATTCAAACCATTATACACAAATATGCAAATTTTCTCATGTAAATAGCAAGTAAGAGCATATAAAACCAAAATATCATCGACTACAAATACGTATCTAAAGAAAAGTAGATCAACAAAGAGGTTATAAATGGCCTCTAAAGTCAAAATATAAGCATAAGACTGTAGTCTAGACTCTAGAATCTATAATCTAATCATTCTAATCATATATCAAAATTATCTGAGTCCTCATACTCAAACTCAGAGTCATCATCTACATCCTCAACATGAGCATTTCTTGACTCCCCTAGGCCTGAAGGCACTTGTCTAACTCCAACATCAATGTTCACATCCTGTTGTTGTGGAAGAGTTCCCAAGGCCATCCATAATTAAATGTGAATGATATCGAGGGTGGCAACCTCCTTTTACAAAATTAGAAGGGTCGTGGGTCAATTAAATAGCTCACACATGGACCCTATTTTTTATTTTATTGGAAGAATTTGAAATTACCTTTTTTGGGGGGTCCTTGCTGTTTTTGTATAGAACCAACAAGTTTGGACAAAACCAAGAAATTTTGTACGGAACCAACTGGTTCATCCTTGAAACTAGCCAATTTCGCATGGAACCGACCAAAAATAGTTTGAGTGCATGATTTGAATCAGTGAAGCTTGTAAACCAGTCCAATTGGCAGGTTTTTTCAAAACCAATTGGGTTCTGATAACATTGATGCAAATAGTGGAATTCAAGAAGTGAGCTCCTTGATCGCTCATTAACATTTTCGAGCACCGTAACATAGTGATTGTGTGCTAAAAAATAAACCGTGTATTGATCTATAGTGTAGAATATTTTACTCGTGAACTTCTAACCATATTATTAAGTATTTAGTTGTGTTAATGATGTACCACATGTTATTCCTTTGTGCAAGTGGGTTAATAGGGCCCACTAGATCGATATATCTAAATGTGGAGAGTGCTCTATGATCATATTTTTTCAGTGATAGAAAAATGGTGATCCTATTTGGCCACCAAATTAGCAAAAGATGTTAACCTCTAGCAAAATCATGAAATGTTCTAACATGACATTTTTTCACTTCCAAAATTTCAACATTAATTCAAAGTTCAATATCTAGATTGGAAGTTTTTAAAGCATATGCTCAGTTCAAAAGTTTCAAATTGAGGTTAGTACAAGTTATTGTTACTCATATGGGTTTAAGAGTAATTACTCATATGGGTTTAAATTACTCTTAAATTTTAATTTAAGAGTATAATTACTCAAAATTGTGTTTCAAAGGGAGAATGTTGGTCCATAGGCAATCACAAAGTCATAGATCACCTTTCTTGTGAGTTGCTATTTATATCACTTTATAAATTGGCATACATATTTAATGATAAGTTGTCAATAAGATTTAGATATAGAGGTGACTATAATTCTTGTACTATACAATACTATAATTTGCATGAAGGTCAATATTGAAAATGGATAAAACTTTTTTCACCGTTTGTAGTCTCTTTTTCACTTACTTTATAGATTAACATAAATATAAACACTATTTCATGAAAAAAATTTATCCTTTTTAAAAACTACATTAAATAAATAAAATTTCAAATATTAAATATACAATATAACTATTTATTTTTATTTCAATTTTAATAGACTTCATATTGTTTAAAAGCAACAAATTAAATAAATTATAAAGTACTATTTTTTGCAATTATAATTATGCAATCTTCATCCAAAATTAAATTTATAATTTTAATATTAAAACAAAATTTAACACTCTTTAATAAACTGACTATATTTATTGAGATGGTATGAATGCAAACAATAATATAAATTTCATATTAAGTAAAATATTATTTTGATATAAAGTTATATCAATACTCCTTAATGCATTTAGTATTATTATTTATTATACATGTAGTTAGCCTACGTCAGTGCAATGATTATAAATCGGATTCTTCCTATCAGTTCCATGCAGCATATTGACCTACAATGGGTTTATAACCTACAATTAGTATAAGTATATAACAGTATCTACTTCCTAAGGGTTGTTTCATTAATCATAAAGTGTTATAGGTAAGGTCTTAGTTAATAAACACATAAGTTCAAGGCCTCACTCATATAATTGAATACTTGACCTCTTGATTTGATTACTTAGGTGATACATTAGGGCTTATTCTTTAATGTAAGTTTTTAATATATTTAAAGTATTGAATTGATATTGTACAGTTTTTTTTTCAGCAGAAAAAATGGCAGATCTTGTTATTCATTGAGAATCAAAGGGCATCGTATACATGACAGCCTTCTTGTATTGCTTTGCTTGTCGGGCAAAGCACTAATTCCTATTATGTAGCAGCAAAATGACATGAATTTTTATTCTGATTTTAGGATTCATTTATTTATGCAATAACGAGAGGCTTACACCGAAAAATACCTGGACTTAAGCTGAAGATAGTCCCTCAATCCTGCTCCTGTAGCCTTGCCTCTCCCTTGGATAAGCCTTGTCTGAGCCTTGATGCCAATTCGGATGATCCACCCTGCTGACCAGTGTTGAACCTGCTGCCCCTAGGAAATCGGCGGATTTCCTAGCCCCCGAGCCCACGTGCCGATAAACCCGATAGTAACTTCCTTGTTTGATGAGTGTAATTCCTCCTCTAGAGTTAACCCCCTCCTCCAGTTTTCTTCCCTTCTCTTCCAGCACCTTCTTTCCTCCCTTTTTCTGGAAAAATTCTCTTCCCCAAAATACTCTGCAAAAATCCCCCCTCTTCAACCATTCGATCCCCCTCCTTATACATCCTTCCCCTTCCTTCTTCCACCGCCTCCTTCATAAAATAATAAGTATTAATTAGTTCTTTTCTTGGGCAGTCCAACCCGTTCAGTTTATTTAAGACATTTGTTTACACGTAAATAGATTTTCTTGATTTGTACAATTATTCACCCCCGATGAGGTGGTGGGAAATTACTATATGCTTATCCTATGGAATTTAACGTGTTAATTTTAAAACATACCCAACTGTCATAAAATTACCCAATATTGTTTGTTTAATGTTATATGCTAATGGTAAAATGGTAATAATAATATTGTAATTTAGTATATGTTATTAATAACTTAATAATAAGTACTTAATAATAAACACTAATAATATATAATAATAATAATAGATAATGACAACAAAATAAAATAATAATAATTATTATTAATCAATAAATAATTAATTGTAGTATTATTATTAATTGATTGAAATGATAACATCGACATGTTTATGTTTATTGTTAAGTCCCCCTCCGCACATTGATTTTTAATAAATAAGGTACATTTACAATTTTAAATAAATCACAATTACTTAGTTAACCCATCCAACTATTTAATGTTTTTTTTTCAATTAATATTTCATACTAGCGTGCATGTGTGAGGTGTGCATGCATGGCCAGTACATGCATAGGCTGCACATGTACTATAGCAAAAACCCCTAAATTCTAGCTGATACACATAATATTTCACGCAACAAGACCAATATACAGATATAATATGATTTCTTTTGACATTCAGAGTTATTTAACAATTATGTTCTTATTAATCAATCAGCTAAGATTGGTACCTACCATCACTAATCCGGTATCATAAATATCCAACTCTCAACAATAATAACTAATATGTCAAACCATCCTAACCTACGTCTGCATCCTCCCTTTCCTTCCTCTGCTAGTACAAAGTGGATGCCAGCTGTACTGACCTTCCCACACAGAACATGAGAGCGGTAGAGTCGGCTAACTAGCGGACCTAGCCTCTCCTAGTAGGCATCCGACCATCGTCATCACAACAACTTGGGGAACGTGTCTTATCACTTCTCTCCCACGACCTCGGGTATCAAAGTGACATAGGGTGGGAAATGCATCCATCCCTTTGAACATACTGGGTATATACTCATCAAAACCATACTGCGTTGCTATCGAGTTTATTGGTATGTGTCATCGTACCATCACTTGGAAATTAAGGCTCTCTTCATTATATGTATTGAGTCATACTTTGCATCACACACTTGGCTATCACATAGCCCCTGTTCCCTGTAGGTTAGCACTATGCAAACATGCATTCATAACAATATTAAATCAATAGCTGGTCCATATTATCAACATTAGTTCATTTCATCATATAAAATCATAAAATCAATCGCATCATGGATGGATGCCCATGTAACATATCATACATATCACATCGTATCAAGGATTACAATCAGCTATATGTTTTTGTTATGAAATAATGAATCCGATGATGAATACCACATGGTAATCGTATAAGCACAATAATTTCTTATAAATGATAATCATCATAACATCATAATCAAAGCATCTACATAGGCATGTTAATTGTCGTAACATCATAATCAAAGCATAAATATAAGAATGATAACTTCATAATATCATAATCAGAGCCTAATCCTGATAACATCATAACATTAGTAAATAATCACATATAACATGCCAAAATATAGTTTATGAAGTATAGTTGAGTCCACAGATAATAAGTAAATACAATGTAATAAGTTTGAGTGATAAATATGCCGGAGTCAAAATATGGGGCACTACATACACCCACCCTTCAAGAAAATTCAACCCGAAGTTATGGTCAAAATAGTGAGGGGAAATCTCGATGCATAGTCTCTGTGTCCTCCCAGGTAGCAGATCTTGGGCTATACTTGTCCCACTAGACCTTAAATTGGTCCACGTGTCGACTACGGAGCTACCGAACCCTATTATCCAGTATACGTAATGGTCCAGCCGTGAAGGTTCCCTCATCCGAGACCTGCAAGTCCTTCCAATGAATCTTGTGAGACTCATCGGCTATGTAATGTCACAATACCGAAACATGAAATACATTATGAGTCCTATACAAGTGGGGTGGAAGTGCAAGACGATAAGCTATCGGCCCGATTCTTTCAAGAATCTCGAATGGCCCTATAAAGCGAGGTGACAACTTGGTCCCCTTTCCAAACTGAATGGTACTTTTATTCGGTCGGATGTGTATAAATATGCGATCCCCTACCTCATAAATTCTATCAGTTCTGTGTGCATCAGCATAACTCTTTTGTCTATCCTATGCTTCTTTAAGCCACTTCCTGATCTGTACCACTTGCTCTTCCATCTCCTGAAGCAACTTAGGCCTGACTAAAACATGATCCTCCAACCTGTCCCAATTGAGTGGAGTCCTGCAAGGTCTCCCATACAATGCTTGGTATGGAGGCATACCAATGGAGCTGTGATGACTGTTGTTATATGCAAACTCTACTAGAGGAAGATATTTCTCCCACTGCGTCTGCTGATTTATAACATACATCCTAAGCATGTCTTCCATCACCTAATTCACCCTCTCTGTCTGCCCATCTGTCTCAGGATGATAAGTTGAGCTTAAGTTCGGCTGGGTCCCTAATGCTGACTACATGCTTGTCCAAAATCTAGAGGTAAACTTAGGGTCCCGGTCAGAAATTATCTTCTTTGGAACTCCATGAAGGCATACAATTTCATTTATGAATACCCTTGCTACATCTATCACATCATAAGTGTCTCTCACTGGAATGAAGTGGGCACTTTTGGTTAGTTTGTCGACCACCATGAGTATAGCATTATGTCTTGAGGATGTGAGGGGAAATCCCACAACGAAGTCCATGGAAATGATTTCCCATTTAGTCTCAGGAATATCATGAGGTTGTAAGAGACTGGCTGGGTGTCGATGATCTGCCTTGACTTGCTGACATTCTAGGCATTTCAAAACAAAATCAACTACATCGTTCTTCATACCGGCCTAGAAGAAGAGCTTCTTCATGTCTGCATACATCTTCTTCACTCTAGGGTGCACACAATAATGTGCCCTATGGGCCTCTCTAAGGATTGCTTCCCTGACATCACCTTCTTTACGGATATACATCCTCCCTTGGTATCGCGACAACCCATCTTCCTCAATATGGTACCCATAATACTTTGACTCACACTTCTTCCCACTCTGAATATCCGAGGTTACCTTTATATACCAACCATCTCCCAAGAGTTGTTTGAGCACTTTCTCCTTCAAATCCATTCTCAAGGGGATTAAGGATAAAATCCTTGGCCTTCGGCTTAGAGCGTCTACCACCACATTCTCCTTTCCTTTGATATATGAGATACCAAAGTCATACTCACTCATGAACTCACTCCATCGTCGTTTCCTAGCATTTAGATCCCTTTGTGTAAAAATATAATGCAAACTTTGATGATCTGTTTTAAGTGTGAAACTTCTACCAACCAGGTAGTGTCTCCATAATTTTAGTGCCAGCATTACTGCTGCCAATTCTAGATCATGTGTCGCATATTTCTCCTCATGAGGCTTCAACTTACGAGATGCATAAGCTATTACCCCACCTTCATGCATTAGAACTGCTCCTAACCCTTGCTTCGAGGCATCCGTACATACCATGAAGTCTTTATCCATGTCTAGTACCCATAAGATTGGTGCACTCGTCAGCAATCTCTTTAATTCAGCAAAAGCAGCATCACATTCATTGGTCCACTCATATCAGATTCCTTTTCATTGCAAGGTGGTGATGGGTTTTGCAATCTTGGAGAATCCTTCCACAAATCTTCGGTAATACCCTGCTAATCCCATGAAGCTACACACCTCATGCGCATTCTTTGGAATAGGCCAATCCTCGATGACCTCCACCTTTTCTGGGTCCATTGAGATCCCTTCTCCTGAGATTATATGCCCTAATTAGTGTATCTCCTTTTGGAAGAAAGAACACTTTGACAATTTACCAAATAGTTTATGTTCCCTTAAGCAAGTTAAGACAAACTGCAAGTGTTCCTCATGCTCCTTCTCGTTCTTAGAATATATAAGAATGTCATATAAGAATACCTGAACAAAGTGGTCCAAGTAATTCCGAAAGACATTATTCATGAGGCTCATGAATACTGCTGGATCATTGGTCAAACCAAATGGTACTACTACGAACTCATAATGCCCAAATCGAGTTCAAAAAGCAGTCTTCGAAATGTCATTTTCTTTAATCCTGAGCTGGTGATACCCCGACCGCAAATCAATCTTAGAGAAGACCGATGCGCCTTTCATCTGATCAAATAGGTCATCAATTCTTGGTATAGGATACATGTTCTTCACTATGGATTTGTTCAAATCCCTATAATCTATGCACAGTCGCAAATATCCATCCTTCTTCTTAATAAAGATCACTGGTGCTCCCCATGGTGAGATACTAGGTCTAATTAGTCCCAAGTCTAGCAACTCTTTTAACTGGATCTGTAACTCTCGAAGCTCAAGGGTTGTCATTCTATAAGGAGTCTTTGAGATCGGCTCTGCATTGGGTTTCAGTTTGATCATGAAATCAAGCTCTCGTTCTGGAGGTAGTTGTGGAAGTTCTTTTGGAAAGACATCCTTGAACTCAGATAATACTGGGTAAGAATTCAAGGAAGGTCCTTTACTATCGCTCACCGTCTCAACTACAAACAAATGACATCCTTGTCTTAAAAACCTTTTAGCTTTCACCGCGGAGATGAAACAGAGGGATATTTTCCTCTTTTGACCTTGGATTTGAATTTCTCGACCCTCATCATCAACGCACAAGAATTTCTTCGCATAGCAATCCATGAAATCTCTATGGCCTTCTAACCAATCCATGCTGACAATGAGGTCATAGGTGCCCAAATTGGTGACAGAGGCATCCATCTTAGTGGTGCATACTCCTAAGTCAACTTGACACCCCCTTACCTTAATACGTACTACCTGTTTAACCCTTGAAGCCATCTCGACTGATTCAAAATAATCGTGCTCATAGGATGCCAACCCACATTTATCTAATGCATATGGTGAAATAAAACTATCTGTTGCACCAGGATCAAATAAAATTTTAAGTTTGACATTGTTTACTTTACTAGTGGATTCTACGACGATGGACTGATGTTCTGCCTAGTGGTTGTGAATATTTGCATGAATCCGATGAGTGTTATCAGAATTTCCCATGGATGCTTTTCGTTCCTTCTGCCTACTACTGGACTACCCCTTAGGACAATCCCGCTGAAAATGAGGACCTCCACATCCCCAACAAGAGACATTAGGTGGTGCTTGCATGTTGTTGGGAGGAGTCCTCTGGAATGTGTTCCTTCCCCAAGATCCTCTATAGGAATTGCCCTATGTTCGTCCTCGATTCCCATGGTTTCTTGACGAATCCTGCGATATTGAGTTAACAGAAGTGTTACCTCTCGGGGTGAACCTGTTACCATAAGGAGGAGGTCTGGATTGTCCTCCTCTGAAGTATGGTCGTGGGGCCTTCCCTGTGACATACTGATTGGATCCTATCAACTTGCTTGCTCCCTTTGCATCTGGCATTTCCTCAGCATAGCGAGCATACTCAACTGCCATGGCAACTAAAGATGGCTTCCACATTTGTACTGCAGCCCTGATCTTGTAGTTGAGTCCATACACAAATCGCTCCACTTGTCGATCATTTGAGTCCAAGTATGGAACATACTTTACCAATTCCATGAATCTAGCTTCATACTCTTCCACCATCATGTTTCCCTATACCAAAGCATGAAAGGAACCCGCTTGTTGTTCCCTATAATAATCCGGAAGATACTTCATGTTGAACCTCTCCTCGAATAACTCCCATGAAACAGACAAAGGAGTAAGATGCAATTGTTTCTCGAGGTCTGACCACCAATTTAGGGCATCGCCCTTTAGCTGGAAGATGGCCATTCTAGCCTTGGAACTCGAGGTATACTCATTTAGTGCGAAGCACCTCTTCATACCCTCGAACCAAGCTTCGACGTGCTTACCAGGTCATCCTCCTGAGAACTCAGGAATTTTGATCTTCTGCAGCTCTCTAGAAATATCCTGAAGCGGTTCTTGCCTTGGGCCATGTGCCCTCTCAGAGTTTTCTTGGCTCACCTGTGTGGTTTCTACCTCTACGATCCTCTCTGATTGTCTATTTAGTGTGGCCATGATGGTTTCCAAGGATCTCAATATCACCCCCATCTCAGGACTGGAGGTTGTCTTTGGCAGTGTCGGTGGTGGGGTCTGTGGTGGCGGTGAGGGTGGTTGACCTACGGTCTATGGTGGCGGTGAGGGTGGTTGACCTCGAACCCGCCCTCGACCTCGACCTCGACCTCTGTGTGTTTGAACCATGATAATTCCTGACATATTCAACAACATTATGCCATTATTATCTCAATCTAATAATTGCAAAGATAAAAATTTAGTTATGCAATGCTTATATTTATACATTGAGACAAATTGTCAATATTTGCGTAAAACTTGCATAGTCACTTTCATTAAATGATTTCATCTTGGGGTTTAATCTGTGCCTTAACGTTCAGCTCGTAATACTAGTCTCAATAGTGTCTTGTTTTTCTTATTTCACATCCATCTCACCTCTTCGACTATCAGTCAAAGTCTCGGTAATGCCTTAAGTTTAATACATTAAATACTTTAAGGATTTATAATTTATAATAAATTATTTAAAATAAATAATAGACTAATTAAATTAATTATAAAAGGCTTAATAACTTAATTAATTATAAAAGGCTTAATAACTTTTATAATTTTCAAATTTTAATAGTGCTCAAATATTGAGATTCTTCAAATGTTTGATTTGCATCACATATATTAACTAACATACATCAATTAAACATACAAATAATTCAAATAATGTAATTTTATAGTAGAATTTCAAATAGCTAGCTTGTTCTCTTCTGGGATGTACTCACGTTGTGCTCATTGCAATAAGAATGATTTCATCTACTTCTATCAAACTTTGCTTATTAATAAAATACCTACATAATTAAATAGAGAAACTATTAAATATAATTTGCAAATAAATTAAATAATTGTTAGTTAAAAACTATGTTTTCTAGTTAGTTTCAGCGCATTATATAGAAATACACATTGGTTTTATGTTATACCATACACACAATGGTTTGTAAACATGATGCATACACATCGATATAATGTGGCAAATTTTACAAAATTCAAATTAATTTATACAATGTGTTTTCGATTAGAGCACCGCATATTTATTATATAAGATATTATTCAAAGTTATAATTCAAACTTGTTTAAGATTTATAAATATTATTAAAAATAAATAAAATCATAAAATTATTTAAATTTTGTGAAAAAATTATATCTTAAATATGTATTTTTTAATTTAATGGTTTATATATATAATAAACTCACTATCACTTTCAATCCAATCCAGTGAGATGTCCAAGTGAGTCCCTCCTTCGAAGCTCCAACTCGCAATTAAAATATAAGGTTACGTAAAATTATATCCACCTTCCAGAAGGTTGCCCTACCTTACTCACGTGAAGGTATGGTGCATGTATGCCACGCGGGCACATGCATGAGGCTCCCCCTGCATGAATCTCACGTGCTAGTAATCCACGAGTCCTCAGCTGAATAAGGATGGATTTTAAAAAGGTGATACTCCTTCCACGACTGCATGCCAATACCTCATTTTTTTTACAATCGTTTCCAGATGGAGGAGCTCTGCAACCTGCAACTCAAGCTAAGTTCCATGGCAAGGGTTTCTGGGAACAGGCCGTGTATTGAACAGGAAGGGCGTTTTCATCGAATGGCCCCACGCCAAAAAATTCTGCAGTGGGTATTCAAGAATGTGGGGGAGCTCGATCCTGTCAAAGATCTGTACACATTATCCCCACGATATGGAGACTATCCATTTTTGCTTCCTATCGTAGCAAATGCTCTACTGGAGTGTTCGGTCAGGGTTGAGCACTACAAGCAACGTCCAACGCTTCAAGTAAAGTTTGAGTCCTAGGAAATTGCACTCTGATCAGAACAATTTGGGAGAGCACCTACCATAAATACTAGGTAGATCCTCGTCGATATGTTCGATTAGATTGGATTTATTAGCCAAAGTAAAGATGCAGGTAGATTATGCCATTTCCAGTTTTGGCATAGTTTCTGGAAGGCGGGCTTTTTTATATAACGTGCATTGGAATTGTAAAGTAAGCTTGATTATCTTACACCACTGGGTTATCTCGCCATTTAATTATTTTCATTTTTTTTTCAAATAATTCAGGAGGAAAAGCCAGGGTGGAAACATTTATAGCTCACATATGACCTAGATTTTTCGTGTGCATAGCCAACCCTGATCTTGGAAATCGTATACAAATTTTAGTCTCGTATCCATCTTCGTTGATGTATACTCGTATTGACATAAAATGTTATCCAGAGAGGCAATATAGGTTGATATTGATTTAAACTAGAAACTCCTTTTTGTTGCCTTTGAACAAGTTTTAGCGGGCTAGAGCTCAAAGGTTTTTGCGACAGCACTCCTGGCATCTAGGCAGAGCTCAAGGATGATAGGAACATATGCTGGAACTTCAACGATCACATGAACATAGCATTGATTGAATTTTTTTTTTATCAGGGTAAGGATTCAATCCCAGCTATACGACAAGATATCTACCCACATCCTCGTCAATTCTGGCAAATTTCTGTTTATTTTCTTTATTGGGCTACCTTATTTTCTTATTCTGAAAACTTATTTTAGATTGGCCCAGTAAGTGAAATAGACTTCAGCCATTACTTTGATTTTTGTGATTTCATTCAATCACCTGTGTTTATGAAATTGCCAGGCTAAACATAATTATGAAATGGTACCTGCATCAATTCTCGAATCGACAGGCGTAAGGATTCATCATAGCAAGATAAGGTAGATGCATTTTCTTGTTTATTTATTTATTTATTTATTTATTTATTATAGATTCAAATTTACAGCCCAATTTAATTTTAGTAATTTGATTTGACAAATGCAGGTAAAATGGGGAGAGGACGGTTCGAGGGAAAATGGGAGAGACAAGCCCAAGGCTGGCGCTGGAAAAAAAAAATGCAGAGCTTAGAGAGAGGGTCTTTCAAATACAAAAAAGAGTAAAGACCCTGCTAATGAACGGAATCTACATCCTTGCACAAGGATAGTTCTAGGTTCCTCTCGATTACATGCTCTTATTATATTTTTGTTTTTCTTTCCCAATATTTTCAGTAAGAAGGGGCATCTTCCTTAAGTTGTTTTATGATTAGGATTGTTTATTTAAATTCTTTGCCCATAGACACATACCCTATAAGTTTGCAAATGATTTTATAGTGTTACTCTCTTGATGATTCCAAATGAAGAACGACCTCATCCTAGCTTTCCTATGGAAATACAGTTTATGTGTTTTAAAAAAAAAGAGGAGGAATAAAGATACCATAGATCTGACATGGGTAGTTACACTATCTTGTTATCCCACGAATTTAAAATGTAATATCCATTTGTTTTTTGTTTTTTTTTTCAGGTAATTTATTTATTTATTCACGTTATGAAAGAAGAGGGTTCTGCACAGAAGAGAATGTTGGGTATGCTACTAGCATTCAGCTTATGGTCTTTAGGATAATTTTGTCCTCAAAATATTCACTCATTCTGTGCGTTGTAACTTAGAACCTCTTTCTACTTGTGTAATAAATTTTCGATTTACAGAAAAACTATACATCAATTTATTTATTTTACAGTGCCTAAAATTTTAGTTTTGATTTATCTTTCATATAATGTTTATTTTTCTCCTAGAGGCCCCTTTAGGTTCCAGTTTTAGAACCTAGCGCTCTGATACCATTCTATAGTGCTATGCTTGCTGGGCATAGCACTAAGTCCTATCATGTAGCAGCAAAATGACATGAATTTTTATTCTGATTTCAGGATTCATTTATTTATGCAATGACGAGAGGGTTACACCGAAAAATACCTAGACTTAAGCTGAAGATAGTCCCTAAATCCTGCTCTTGTAGCCTTGCCTCTCCCTTTTCTAAGCCTCGTCTGAGCCTTGATGCCAATCCAAATGATCCACCCTGCCGACCAGCATTGAACCTGTTGGCCCTAGGAAACTGACGGGTTTCCTAGCCCCCGAGCCCACATGCCAATAAACCCTATAGCAACTTCCTTGTTTGATAAATGTAATTCCTCCTCTGGAGTTAACCCCCTCCTCCAGTTTTCTTCCCTTCTCTTCCAGCACCTTCTTTCCTCCCTTCTTCTGGAAAAATTATCTTCCCCAAAATACTCTGCAAAAATTCCCCCTCTTCAACCATTCGATCTCCCTCCTTATACCTATTTCCCCTTCCTTCTTCCACCGCCTCTCCTCTTCCACCACCTCCTTCATAAAAATAATAAGTATTAATTATTTCTTTTCTTGGGAAGTCCAACCCGTTCAGTTTATTTAAGACATTTGTTTACATGTAAATAGATTTTCTTGATTTGTACAATTCTTCACCCCCGATGAGGTGGT
>LPNX010000408.1:0-20983 GCA_001517045.1 Pseudotsuga menziesii | reverse complement strand
CTTCCTTCCATTAAAATACAACAGACCAGCTAGACACATCTGTCCATTCAAGATTTATGTCTGACCAGCTAGATTTCTGAGCTTCCGAGTGAGGTACTTATCTAGCTTATAAGTGGGAGAACCAATAGTATTTACTATGGGTCTCAATGGCCAACCTACTTTGTGAATTTTAGGTAACCCATAAATTCTTGGCACAACACAATTTTTAGGGGTTAGCTTAGCTTTAAGATCATCATCAAGAGAAGAATTATTGATGGCTGCTAGTTTGACATGCAAACAACCAGGTAATGCGATGTGATGTGTTGTGCTCAATTTGGTACACAAATAAGCTCATAATGAGACTGTAGAAGTGATGTGTTGTGGTCTGACCAGCTAGATTTCTGAGCTTCTGAGTGAGGTACTTAGCTAGCTTATAAGTGGGAGAGCCAATAGTATTAACTACGGGTCTCAATGGCCAACCTTCTTTGTGAAATTTAGGTAACCCATAAATTCTTGGCACAACTCAATTTTTAGGGGTTAGCTTAGCTTTAAGATCATCATCAAGAGAAGAATTCTTGATGGCTGCTAGTTTGACATGCAAACAACCAAGTAATGAGATGTGATGTGTTGTGGTCAATTTGGTACACAAATAAGCTCATAATGAGACCGTAGACGTGACGTGTTATAACTAAAACAGAGACATAGCTGCAACGCCCATAGTATAGGTGAATACTATTCTGAAATGTACATGGATGTTTTGTTTTATGCATCTCTTTCAATCATAATTTTTGTAGATTCAACAGAAATAACAGATTAACTGTGTTTCTTATATATGCAGGTCAAGCTGGAACTGAGGCAACTAGCCTGGGCTTCTCTACTGCAATTGTTGGATTGAAAGAATTACTCATGTCACAAGAATTTGATGGCAATGAGAACGTCTTGAGGTCAACGCTTGGAAATGCTGTAGACATAGTTAATGCAACTTTAAAGGGGAGTTATTAATGGCTTCAATTACTGTATTGCGTGCAAATTATGTAAGAAGAAAGGGAATTTCTTTCTGTGACCCAGTTTTAAATATTGCACAAATTCTTGGCCATCTGAATTTGGACCATACATATTTGCTCATGACTAATTGATACTCGGTTCAATTACTGCTAGTAGATTCCAATTCATGCCAGATCAATTCATTGAACAGGATTCCACAGAGGTTAAAATGAGTCCCTACACAGTTTTTTGAGCAAACAACGACATGAATCCTTTTGAACGCATCCACCCCCTTCCCATGATAAGCATGTAAAGGTAGTTTCGAGTAGGTTATCATTCAATGTTAGAGCCCTATATCCTCTTAAAGTTACCACTGATTCATTAAGGGTCGAGGGTTCTGCAAAACATTACGCATACCTCTCATTTAGGCCAACAAAGATCTGTATTCAGCACTTTTACATCTACAGTTCTAGGAAATTTGTCTGCATATTATAAAATGTTCACAATCATAAGAAGCTGATAGTCATCCAGCCAATTGTGTATTTGTTTCTGTGCAGCAGACGCTTAAGCAAGCACATCTTATATCTTCAATTAAACCTTTACTAGCAAGAGACTAGCAGGAATCCATGTTTAGTTGATGTTTAGGTGTCATTTTATTGTTTCTGATTTCAAAAACACTTCAAAATCTTTCTATGTAGAAGATTGTTAAAAGCATAGGGCCAAGAACAAGTGATAACCTTGTTTTCTTCAAATAGAGGAGAATTATTTGCACAATACTCAAGTAAAACTCCAATTAACGCAGCACTATTTTCCATTTTGAAGCTTCCATTCTGCAGCTCTCCAATATAGAGTCTAAAAATTGTTTGTACCTACAGGAGGAGGAAAATATGTTCATATAAGAGCGCTCTATTAGAATAGATAGAAAACCCTTTTTCCAACCCAGTTGAAAAGCAGACCTCAAGCATTTGAGGAACAGAAGAAATGGCTGAGGCAAAAAATATAAGGAACTGTAAATCCAGAAACTCTGAAATGAGATGAATAGTTTTCATGAGACATCCCTAGCTCACAACCATCATAAACATGAATGCTTGTATTACAAACATGGAAAACCAGAACTTACCTCCCGAAGGAGATGAATAAAGACCCTCTTACTGGCCTTCTGTAAGCGGACCGGCGCCTGTAAAAGCACACAAAGAAGCGATGCTTGCACAGATGCAACTCTTGTGAACGCAAGGGGAATCCCCTTCCTGATCAGCCTCTTCAAGGCAATGGTATTAGCGAGGACTGAAAGTGAGAGCGAAGACACAGCAATCCCTTCAGAAAGTGAAGATATCTTGGGCTGCAAATACCAACCAGCCCCTTTACTAGCCTCCAGAGCCCACCAAACTCGACCCTGCTCTCACACCCTCTCTCTCACCTCATTTAAGAGATTCGCATCATCAAGAGTCCCTTCAACAGAGAAGGAATACAGATCCAAAAACCTCACGGAATAGCAGTCCCTTCATTATTTTATCTCTGAAACGAATGAATACCCCGCTTTTCTCATCCAAAAAAGCAATCAGAAGATATATCATGTATGTGTCCACCTTAAGGAAGCCAGTGAGAAAATGGATGGTTCCCGTGCGCGCCATTATTTTAGTCAAGTCATTCAAATGGGTGCATATACCTATATTTCTTGTGAATTCACATTGAGATCGATTTACCTCCAAGCCCAATGTTCACCTAAAATACATGTATTCTCAATGAATTTCATAATAAAAAATGTGTGTTAAGGTTCCCCTACCAATATTGTCAAAGAGTAATAATGTGTTGCTTTCACTCACATTTATTTCCTTTCCTTGGCCTCATGCTACCCAAATTCATCTTCAAAGTGTTGATTGTATAATGGAAATTGTTGCTTGACTACTACTCAATAGAAAGAACATATTTGAAGAAACAAACAACATTCTTATGGATAAATATGGAGACCACATTTACAAGCCATTCCTTAGGTGATATTAGTTAGTTTATCTCATTTCCGTTGGATTAATAAAGCATTTGTTCACTGTCTCTCCCTCGCCCAATTGTCATTTAAATTCATATTTTGAATGGTATGTTAGTTAGTACGCATGCATAAAGGTTAGGTTAGTATATTAGTTAGTATGCATGCATAAAGGTTTGTATTCTTATCTTTTTCATTATTTATACATATCTCCTAATGATTGAGTGAGATTGACTTTTGGTACACACAAAGAAAATACATTAGTGACACAAATGATAATTTCCATACTAATATAAAGTTTACATAAAGTTTAACCAATTGATTTTTTTAAACATATAATATGTCATAACTTTGTCGGTTCCCTCACGGGTTTATAGGAGAAAACAACAATGAGCCAAGAAAGTTGAAACCATAGAAAAGAATAACAGTTTCACCAACTATAGAATAGAAACTATTAGAACCAAATTTATACATATTGCATTCCAATTAGGATTGGCATGAAACATCATTTTACAATACTATGGGACCAACTAGCACTTGCAATTGATCATGCGCCGTCACTTAAGCGACGCTTGCTAGGCTAGCCGTCGCTTAAGCGACGCTTATGACCATAATTTAAAAAAAAAATTGAACTTTGTGATTTTTGGTAGGTTGAAAAGAAAAAATCCACGTGCCGTCGGAAGTAACTGTCGCATTTTGCATCGAAATGTAGTAGTGCAATGGGGAAAAAGCCATCTGTCAACCACCCATTTAAAATTGTTGATGTTAGTTGAGGGTAGTTACTACTGGGAAGTGGTGGGTGGTAGGACTGTTATCCCTTGCCCCCACGCACACTCCACCAACTGGGTCATTCCTTTACGTGGGCAGGAAAAATAAGGGGGAATTCTTCCACTCTCGAAGGCTCTCGATTATTCTTCTCATCCTCATGGACAGGCTGGGGAATTCTCCATCTCACATGGAGACATTCTCTCTTCACCTTCTCACACATAGGATTCTCATCATTTTTCACTGACGCAGCAGGCTAGGGAAACGGTTACTCTCACCCACAATTTTCTTGTGTAGAATCCATTTCACGCTCGGGGCCTGTGTGTATGTCTGTTTTCCCTAACCAACTTGTGGTTAGGGTGCATTGTGTTTTCCCTTGTCGAGGCTGAGAATTGGATCTTCCTTTCCATTTTTTAGACTGTGTGTCTTCCCGTTGTTTCAATGTTAAAGATCGGGGTTGTTGTTTTCCCCACTTTGTTCGTTGCTGTGGTTCGAGTTACGTTTTGGTTTTTCTGTGGGTTATGAGTGAGTCATTTTGACCATGATAGGGCCTAGAACAACTCAGGGATCAATTTTCTCCTGTCTAAGCTGTGAATCGCTTGTTTGGTTGCGTGTATGCAGTGGTTGGTATCTGGACTATGTTGGAATGGGATGTAGGCTTGATTGCTTGATAAACCTAGTGTGTTTGGGAACCACATAGACATAGCTAGAGGGATGGATTTCTTCTCCATGACCTCTGAATAGCACTGGAAGGGAGGTCAAGGCCTGAGGGACTGTGTAGCAGAGAAGGGACTGATTTCCCTATGTTGGGTGTGTGTGGGTGTCTTAGAAATCAGGCTAGTTCTGGTGTAGGTGTCCTTATCTCTTCAATGAGCTCACCAAATTAGCATTCATCCTTTCCCAGCTCCTTGATGGCTTGATAAACCCAAATATGTTGGCTTGGTTGATTTGTTGTTGGCCTGATAAACCCAGCTGTGTTGGCTTGGCTATTTTATGTATCCTTGGCTATGTGTAAGCCTTCTTGTTCCTTATTCCTTAGGGAATCATACCCAACTTGGGGGTGGCAGTTTTGCTGAGAGATTAAGGAGCATGATGGCCTATGGTTGGATGGAACGTTGTAGCGATGTAGCTAGTTGCAGGATGAGTTCTTTATAAGATAAGTATTCTTGATCATTTTGTTTCTACAATCATATTTACTGTTAAAAAATTATAATGAACATGTTGAATGCCTAAATGAATGTATGTTTGCTTCCGATGTGTATGTGAATGATTATGCATCTTAGCATGTTTTATGTTCAATAATTTCGGTTTTATGTATGTTCATGTTCATGGGGCGGTTTTCCCAGATGGTTAATGGCATGGTAGAGTCCTCTTTGCCGATCGGAGGGTCGGGGATGTTACATTATGGTATCATAGAAAATGTTGCAGCATGGGCCTCAATGGGCCGTCATGAATCAGCTAGCAAAGGCAGGTTGCCTTCTTCCTAGCAAGAGAAAAAGAAACAAAATCTTCAGAAATTTTTTCGTTGAAATTTCCTAAGTGTTGAGCTCGTCGGATCGTCGCAGGACTCAGTCAAAAGCTCCTCCGATACATTGGATAGCATACTCAGAAAGACACCCAATGAGGGACAGGTGGAATAATTTTGAAAATTTTCTAAGTGCCAAGATCATTGTCTCATCGAAAAACTTAGTCGAAAGCTCATCCAACATAGACCCCGGTGGCGACGAAAATTAGATGAAGTCTGAGCCGATACGTAGGCTCAGTTGAACTGAATTTTGCTGAAACGGTGGATAAAACTAGTGGATGCAATTGCAGATACTTTCAGTGAAAAATAGATAACGAAAGTGCCGATACGTTGGTAAAAAATAGAAGAAGTTGGAGCCGACGAAGCGGCAGGAGGAAAAGGAAGTGGACGTAGGTGATGAAAGTGTCGATGGAGGATAGATGATAAGGGCACCGATGTAGAGGAGAAAAGAGAATGAAAATTCTCTTAAGTGTTGAAATCATCTAAATTTTATTGCTGTTGCGGAGCGACAGTGTCGGCGAAGATCACCTGAAGGAAGCCGGAACGGTGGAGGAATTTAGTTGACCGAGGAGCCGATGTGGCAGCAGAAGATAAAGGGAAATTTTCTAAAAATTTGTCGAATTATAGGTAACATCAGAAAATTTTAGTTGTCCGAGCAGCCGACATGTCAGGAGCCAAAGGGAGATCAGCTCGATACATCGGAAAAAGTTAGTGGTTTGGACCGTCGACGAACGTCAAAAAAATATAGTCATTTGTGAGTCCGTCGTTGCGGCTGTCAATTGGACTATCATTTCGACAATTATAATTTTCAACTGCCAATAGTGCCCCAGTCACCGACGCAGCGGGAACGTTTAGTTTTGAATCGTCAACATGTAGTGTTTAGAGCTTTCAATTGTCAACGGGTTGTATGGTCCGCAGAACCCACAGCTGGTTTGTTGCCTGCCATTGCAGCTGCCTAAGGAACTATCCACTCGAAGAATAGTGTTTCCGATTGCCAATCACCATGATAATAGTCCTTGGCATCGGTGATAATAGTTCGGAAGCTTAGACAACTAAGGATCTGACACGTCGGAGAAAAATAGATGATCAGACTGCCGATGACCATGGGAGAAAACTAGTTGTTTAACCGCCGAAGTGTTAGAATTTTAGTTGGGAAGAGGTCCAATTGGGCAAAAGGAAATTTTGGGTTTTTCAAGTGGGATTTTTTGGCAAATTTCAACAGTTTTTAGTGATATTTTTTCAGTAGTTTTTCAGTAGATTTACAAGACTGAAAAGGGAGAAAATTTTGTGTTTGGGAAAAATTGTTATTTTATGATTTTTGCCGGGTGAAGGTAAGTAATTATGAATTATATAAATTTTATGCATCTAACAGTTGTGTTACTAACACGTTTGCAAAATCATAAACACCTTTAAGGGAAGTATCCTAGGTAGTGCATTTTGGTAAGTAAGTGGTGGTTCAGTTATGAGAACACATGACAGATATATTGCTTGGGATTCTTACGAGTGTGCGAGAGATGCCATGGGAGAAAATGTCCGTAATGGAAATGATGAAATAGAGTCTAATGGAAGGAGATTCCAAGAGACACCATCAGATGTTGCAGCCACCATGAGAAGCTTGATTAAAGCCCAAGAAGAGCAACATCAGTTGAATGTTGCTATGTTGTAGAGTTGGATAGACTTGAAAAGGAAGATAGACTCTAGGCGGGGTACAGCAAGACCAGAAGGAAGTAAGAGCAGTACTATGACAAGGAGAAGGACTCCTAGTGGATCATTTGACTCTGAAGAATCCAGGAGGGATTCAAGCTCATCTTCTCATAAAATAAAAAGAAGGAGGCACCATAGGGATCGCTCTCAGGATGAATTTAAGAAGGCTAAACCTCCTACATTTGATGGTGAGGTAAAGACTAGACAAGAGGCTAAATCTTACCTTCTTGGGATAAAAAAGTACTTTCAAATTTAGGATTATTCAGGAAACATGAAGGCAAGAGTTGCCATATTCAGTTTGAATGGAAGGGCATCCATTTGGTGGGAATACTTCAAGCAAGTAAAGAGGATTAGTGAAAGGAGACTAAAGTGGAAATAGTTCAAGAAATATTTCAAGCATAAATACCTCTCTAACAAGTATTATGATGACAAGATTAAGGAATTCCATGAGATGAGATTGGGAGAGCAGACCATGGAAGAGTATACAAATAGGATTTTGGAGCTGTTGAGGTATGTCAGGTACATCAGAGATGAAAAAGTGAAGGTCCAGTGGTTTCTGAGTGGATTTCCTCAGTCTTACAAAGATAGAATTGAGTTTTATGAACCTAGAACTCTTGAAGAAGCAATAAGGAAGGCTAAGTATTTCTATGAGTGAAGCAAAGGTAAACCTGATTACCATAAGACATGGAAGGACAAGAAGAATGAGAAGTTTGACCAAAGAAAGAAAGGTTTCAAACCTTCTAGCTTCAGGAATCAGCAGAAGCAGCCATCCCAAGCTGGGAGTAAGCTATTTGGAATGATAGGAGAAGAGCCTAAGGATCCACAACAAAATAGAGAACAACTTCAATGTTGGAAATGTAAAGGACCCCACATGCGCATAAATTGTCCACTCGGGTATGAGAGTGCAAGACCAGCTTACAACATTCAAGAAGTAGAAATAGTGGGTCAAGTAGCAAGGGCAGTCACTAGGATTTATGCAGCACTGGAGGACCACCAGGAAGATCACTAGTCAACTGTGGTTGAAGTCGTAGGTAAGATTGTTGAGCAATCTATTTCTATTTTGATTGACACTGGTTCTACTCACATTTACATTACTCCTAGACTAGTGGAGATTTGTGCTTTTCAGAAAGTAAAGGATAGAAAATCTTGGTTAGTTAAACTAGCCATTGGAACTAAGAGAAAGGTCAATGAAGTGGTAGAGAAATGTCCATTGGTAATGAATGGGTTGGTCTCTTGTGTAAATCTGAATGTCCTACCACTTGGTTCCTATGATGTTCTCATTGGAATGGATTGGTTAGAATCTCACAGGGTAAAGTTTGACTGTTACAATAAGACTTTTGAATGCATGGATGAAGAAGGGATCCCAATAGTTGTGAAAGGTATTCCAAATTTGATTTCAGTAAGGCAGGTTTTAGCAATGCAGTTGAAGAAGTTTTGTAGGAAGGGTTTCCAGTTGTATGCAGCTCATATTTTGGAGGCAACAGGAATGAAACTCCTTGGTTGGAGGACTATCAGGTGTTACATGAATTCAGGGATGTGTTTCCTAATGAGATTCCAGGGCTTCCTCCAAATAGGGACATTGATTTCATGATTGAAATTGTGCAAGGAGCAGCGCCAGTGTCCAAGAAACCCTACAGGATGAGTACATCATAGATGCTAGAGTTGAAGATGCAACTGCAAGAGTTGTTGGAAAAGAAGTATATCCGGCTGAGTGTGTCTCCTTGGGGAGCACCGGTTCTATTTGTAAAGAAGAAAGATGGTACACTCAAGTTGTGTATTGATTACAGACAATTGAACAAAGTTACTGTGAAGAATAAATATATTTTTCCAAGGATTGATGATCTCTTTGATCAAATGAGGGGAGAAAGGGTATTTTCCAAGATTGACTTGAGTTCTGGTTATCATCAGGTGAGAATCAAGGATGAAGACATTCATAAGACAACCTTCAAAACAAGGTATGGACATTATGAGTTTGTAGTGGTACCATTTGGTCTCACAAATGCACTAGCTACATTTATGTGCCTCATGAACAGTGTCTTCAACAGGTATTTGGACAAGTTTGTTCTTGTTTTCCTTGATGACATTCTTGTTTATTCTAAGAATGAGGAAGAACATGAAGAGCATTTGAGATTGACATTGCAATTTTTCTGGGAACATCAGCTATATGCAAAGCTGAGCAAGTGTGACTTCTTTAGAGATAGAATTCAGTATTCGGGTCACATTATCTCAGAAGAGGGTATATCTGTGGACTCTGAAAAGATTGAAGCGATTATGAATTGGCCTACCCCAAGAAATGTGATAGATGTAAGATCTTTTATGGGACTTGCAGGATACTACAGGAGATTCATTTAGGGATTCTCCAAAGTTGCACATGCTATCACCTCTTTGCAAAAGAAGGGGATAAATTTTTAATGGACATCGAGGTGTGGAGATAGCTTCTAGTAGTTGAAGAGTATTCTCACCAGTGCACTAGTATTGAAGGTTGCAGGTCCAGAGAAATATTTTGTGGTATGTACCGATGCATGCAGACAAGGGCTTGGAGGAGTCCTTATGTAAGACAACCACATGATATGTTACGAGTCAAGAAAGCTAAAGGAGCATGAGAAGAACTATGCCACTCATGATCTAGAGCTTGTAGCCATAATACATGCCCTCAAGATGTGGAGGCACTACTTGATGGGTAGAAGATTTGAACTAAGGACAGACCATTGTGGTATGAAGTATCTATTTGATCAGCCTACTTTGAATGCTAGGCAAGTAAGATGGTTGGAGTTTTTATGTGAGCTTGATTTTGAAATCAAGCACATAAAGGGAAAAGAGAATAAGGTAGTTGATGCACTCAGCAAGAAAATGCAGGAAATGCATGTGGAATATCTTAGTATTTTGCAATCCGATTTGAGGCAGCAGATTGCTAATTGTATTGCCGGAGATGAAGTCTATGAGCTGGTAAAAGACAAATTGTAGCAACAAAGTATTGAGAAGAGGTATGAGGGATATAAGCTGGAAGAAGATGGACTTCTCACTTATAAAGGTAGAATTTATATTCTAGATATAGTAGATTTGAGGAGAGTTGTTATGGATGAAATCCATGAAACTCCGTATTCTACTCACCCAGAATGCCAGAAGACAATTGCTACCGCTAGAAAATAATACTTTTGGCTAGGAATGAAAAAAGACATGGATAACAACATTTTGAGGTACATGAAATGTCAGCAGGTAAAGGTTGAGCATCAACACCCAGCAGTTTTCTTGCAACCTTTGCCAGTTCTAGAATTGAAATGGGAAGTTATTTCCATGGATTTTATCACAGGATTGTCGATGACTTGGAGACAACATGATTCCATCATGGTTGTGGTGGACAAGTTGACTAAGATAGCACAGTTTATACTGGTGTTGCAGCTGCAACATTTTCCCAAAATTCAAAAAAATTCGGGACCCTACTTTTGCTTATATTAGTTTGATTTACTTCTTTGATTTGGCTCAATGATTCTTCACAAAGGTTTTTCCTAATGCTTGGATTGATCCACCACTTGTTTTAGTTTTTTCCTCTAACACTTGAAACAATCCACTGTTTGTTCAAACTTTATCGTTGCTTTTAAATGCGTCTTCAGCATGTTTGAATTGGAAGTTTATTTGGTTGGTGCTCCCGCCATTGTGGAGAAATAACAAGTTTTAACATCAACCTTTTTTCGATACGTTTGGCTCAATCGGCTGATTTTTTGGTTTCTAGTCGGAACATGTTGTTACTTTGGTCCCCTCCGTTGCGGATGGAAAATCACAAGGTCTCTCGATTATCGTGCTAACTCTTCAAAAGCTCCGCTTTGTTGTTTCGTCAAGCCTTGGGTTTTAGGGTTTCTGCCATTGCGGCTGCGGAAAGCACTAGATTTTCTAGCCTTTAGTTGTTTTCTCTTCCGATTTAGACATTGCATTGGCAAGGCATGATGTCCTTTGTATTCCCACCATTACGGCTGCCGAAAGCATTATCCTTCTGGTTGTTTAGTCGTTTTGCCTACCGATCAAGATTTTTCCCATTGCGAACCGTGATATCCTTTATATCTCCGCTGTTGCGGCTCCCGTTCCGCTATCACTCCGATGTTTTAAAGCTCTGACGTGTTATTGTTTGTCTCCCGGTTATCCCCGTGGATAGATTACTGGTTTGGCCACCCGACGTTGCGGAAAGACATATCCTTATGACATCCGATTTGTTTGTCTTCCGCCGTCTGATTTTATTTTTCACCCACCGTTATGGTTGATTATATATATGAGGGGTTTGTTTTATTATTCTATTGTTATTCCCGACTGTCGCAAACTATCATTATCGTGTGCTGTCGTTCTCTCGAGCTCGCAAAGACACCGTTGTCGGTACCCGCATCTAGGTGGCTCAACTGTGGAAGCTTAACCGCCCTTCTTCCCATCGTCCACGCAGCATTGCCAGGTAGGGCTCCTCATTGTTTATCCCATTTCGTTCGAGCTTTTGGTGGATTTTTCTACGGTTGGGTTTTTCCACAACCATTTTCCCTTGGCCCGTTAGTTACATGCCTATATATTGAGGATTTTGTAGCGTAACTATCCATTGTGGGGGGGGGGCTTTTTGACCCACAGGGTAGTTTCTTTTTCTCCATGACCTTTCGTTATGCAACTCCGCGCTTATAGAATTGGGGGTTTGGTGCAGAAGGCCGTTACGCTGTCTGCACCAATATTCCCTGTATGATGATGTTTTTGCAGGGGAAGGATTTCATGGCCTCCCTATGGCACTTGGAATAATTGCCCCCCCCCACCCCTTTTTTTTGGTGCTACTCACTTCATCAAACCACAGTCGTGTTTCATCGTGTTGTTTCACGCGACCCAGTTCACAGCCAGTTTCGAACAGAAGCCAGTGGAGGGGGATATATTATTGCATATAGTTATATCGACCTTAGATGGCATAGGCGGTATTTTTTGGAGGCGCACCATCAATAGCTTGCACAAATCCCCCTGTCATTCCCCATAGGACGATGATCATGGCACCCACAGATAACCCGAGTTTCCTTCATTTTCATGTAGATTTGCTTCCCACTTGATTTTATTGTTAGAATTGTTTTGGTATTAGATAGCAGTGTTAGCTTGCACATATTTACTTCATGTAACTATTTTTCATCATTTTAAACATAGAGGAAGTTAAACACTGCACATTGTTGTCTCAATGTTTGCAACTCAGTCGAAAATGTCTTAATGATTATGATTTCATATGTGATAGGAAGATTCCGAATTCAAAATGTCAAAGCGACAGAAGAAGAAGGCCCCTGTGGTCAAAGAGGATCCCGAAGTGGAAGTTGTCACCAAAACTGAATACATCTATGAAGACACCAAGTGTATATCTGGTGTAGAACCGGAGTACCAGTGGGGAGAAATATACAGGTTAATCATGCACCGAGAGGTGCCTGACATGGGCTTGGAGGAGGAAGGCATATATGCCAATATAGAGAGATATTCACTGATGAAGATTGCCACCAGACCAGAGCTTTTCCCATGCTCTGAAGTGATTGGTTGGATTCTGCCCCGCGTAGATGTGACCACTATGATCCTGGAGAATGTCGACAAATAGGGCTATGTTGCCTATAGCCTAGGATATGTAGCCCTGGCCTACCACCTACCAGAAACACAAGTATTTATGTCTAATGATTGGTTGAAAAACATTAGAACAGACCTTGTTGACACCCTTAAAAGAATGCTTTTATCAGGAAAAAATTTCAGAACCAGGGCAATGGGAGAGTATGACATAGCAAGCTTAAGGGCCCCGTACAGGTTCATAGCTTTAATGCTTAACAGGATTTTTGGAAGAGCTCATGCAAGGTTCTTCAAATTGGAATGGATGCCAATTATTTTATGTTGCAACCCAGGGGAGCATTTTCAACTGGGCCAACATTGTATCAAATAGTCTTTTATCCTACATGGCCTCAGCTTTGGGAGGAGTGTCCCAGAAGAGGTCTGAATTCTATATGAGTTCCATACTTTTCAATTGTATATTATGCAATCAACCTTTCCCCAGCCTCAGGTGCATCTGGGATAGGGAGAGGATGCATGTTTATGCTACATACAAGCCACTGTGGGCGCACAAGTACCACAGTCATTACCGGGAGATCTGTGAACAGTTCATCATGCCACTGTATACCCTTATTTTCTTGAAGGAGTGTGACTACATGTCAGAAGAGGCATTGCAGGTTACGGAGGAGTATGCAGACTATTATTTGACTGAAGATGGCCTCTACTTCATAATGTTTGGAGGTTCCATAGCACCCTCCCTACTGCCCAAATACGCCACTGACTACATCATTCATAAGGAGGCAGTTAGGCAAGTCTTCCTGGATGGTATAGGGAGATTTCTTTTTGAGCATAAGAAGGATGCCTATCCTCCTTTTCCCTTCAAGTTAGGAAGTTACAGGTTCACCAGAGTGAAGAAAGCGAATGAGTTTGTAGAAGAGTTGGAAAGGTTTCATTTTGGTGAGATTCCTTTCCATAGAAATGACTCCCACGATAAAGTAGCTGAACATTGCAAAGAAAACAACGTACATTTTGAATACACCCACCATTGGGATAGAGAAGAATCCATCTTCTACAATGCGTTGAGTATAACAGCCTTAAGGAGAAGGTTCAAAAAGAAGATTACCACAAACGGTGGGAAGGAGGATGAACAAGCAAAAGCTGATGAAGAAGCTAGGAGGAGAAATGAGGAAGCCCAAAGATTGGCACAAGAAGCTGCAGGGTGGATGCAAACAGAAGAGGAAGAGAAAAGAAGAGCTGCCCAGGAGGCAGCCAAGAAAGCAGAAGAAGACGCGAGAAATGAAGAAGAAGAAAAGAAAAGGAAGCTTGATGAGGAGCTTCAGAAACAGGAAGCAGAGAGGCTAAAGCTGACTCAAACAGAGACAGAACATTCAGCCTCTGACACAGCTGGAGGTCAGACCCAGGATAGGCAGAACCCCTAGGTTCAGGACCCAGAAACACCTATTGTCAGCACACTAGGACAGTCTGTGGTCCCTACGCTTAAATTGGTCCCCTTTGAACAGAAGAAAAAGGAAGAAATACCTGATTTTAACACTATTTTCTATGACAAGGAGACAAAGAGGATAGTGAAGAGAACGAAAAGGAAGGTTGAAACAGGAGGTCTTCCTGGGAAAATGATAACGGATATGCCTGTCGTATTTGGAACAGACCGAGATCCAAGATTCACCATTAGAGCCGGAGCTGCACTGATCCATGCTTCGAAAGATAATGTGGACAAGATTATGACAGACTTGGAGCAATCCAAGAAGTCCTCTACTCAACTGAAAGACACATTGAGAAAGGAGAGAGAGGAAAGCAATAGGCTGAAGAGGAAATATGAGGACATGAAAAAAGAGATGAAGTCCTCAAAGGATGAACTCCAGCTCCTCCAGGTGGAGAAACAAGTTAAGGAAACTACACAAGAATGTCTGGAGAAAGTGCAGCAAGAGTATCAAGAGCTAAGGGTGGAGAAGGAACAGCTACTGGGAAGGATAGAAGACTTAGAGCTGCAGAAAACCACCTGGGAGGCAAACAAGAAGCAAGCCCAAGAACAAGAGAGGAAACTTCAAGAGTATATCTCTTCTCTAACAACCGCTTTAGAGGCAACAAAAGAGCAGTAGGTTAATCTACAACCCTTCAAGGAGCATGTGCTGGCACAAAAGGCCAAGATGCTGCAGTTGAAAACCACCATAGAAGAAGAGAGATGCAAAGTTTTGCAAATAGATGGCCGATTAGAGGAAATTCTGGAGACTTCCTCTTACTTTGTTGATAGGTCTCAGGACGTTCTAGAAGTCCTGACAGCAAGAATGGCAAGGCTGGAAAATAATGAAGAAACTCCAGCAAAGCTACCCTCAAAGGATCAACAGGGCCTCAAGCGGGATTAAGACCTATTAGAATTTGCTATAAATATAGCAGAGGATTTCAAAAAGGCCGTTAAAAAGACAAAAGGAGCATGCACAGAGTTCTTCAGAAGGCTCCTGATTACCTACAACCGGTGCCAAGTGCAAACTCAACAGAGGCTAGATGTTTTTCCAAACCACAACTCATTTGTGGAGATTTTGCAGAGGAGGTGTCAAGAGGAGGAAGCCAAAATAAAACACATTAAAGACCTTGACGACCAGATATTAAGAAATGAAGTAGATCATTTCGCCATCAGTGTGCAGTTATTGGAGAATCAGCTTCGTTTAAGTGCGACCAGAATTGATGCCATCAAGAATCAAGCAGCAAAGTTTGAGATAAACATCCAATTTTTGGAACCTTGTGCATTTGAAGGAATCGCCTATGAGGCTTTGGTGTGGAATAAATTTTTAGATGCCCAAGTGGGACCCTCCTCGTAAAGGATTGTTCCCTTTTTGTAATATGTAATGATTTTGTAACTATTAGAGGAAGATGAAATGTTATGAAGCGAGGGGTTGGGAAGCCCAAAAGTTATTTATGGGTAGCCCAACAGTCTCACCCTTTTCTATAAATATAGAATACTTAGAAGAAATAGGGGATTTTCCCAGTTAGATATGTAAAGGAATGTTGTAACAAGAACTACTTTTTCTTGCAATAAAGAATTATTGTTTGCCTATTGGATAAAGTTTGGTGGGACATTCAAATGCTGTGCTATGGACTGGTGAAAGATGAACTATTTCGTTTTTTCAATTTCTGTTCATTAACTGTGAGATCGTTCTAGCTCTTATGGCCTATGTTTTTGTGTGAATGATTTTTGGTTTATTCTGTGAAATTACCAACATGAGTAATGTATGTTGTTCATAAACAATTGGCTATGTGATTGTCTAAATATCTTTAATCGTTCATGTGTTGTAGGAAGGAATATCAGCTATCTGTAATTTCTCTTTATGATACATGCACAATATACATTACTCACAAATAAATTATAGTCTGGCTCCCCGGGAATAGATAGATAGATAGATAGATAGATAGGTATATAGTTAGTTTACTTTATTGCTGCATATGTGATTTAGATGCTGGTGAGTACTAAGACGAGAGGTAAGAACCTGTGCATCACATTGTGACTACTCCCTGCATCCTTATCACCCTGCATTGTTAATTAGGCATGTGTATTTCACACTTTAAGTCAAAATACAAAACATACACGGTGGACCGAGCCACAACCGGTAAACCCTTTTGTTACTTGACCTACGGTAGCCGGACCACAAACTGGACGGATTTCCTACACCAAATAGTCACGGGCTAGTTGGGAACGTTGACTAGGCAGAATCCCTTGCTGTTGTTGCCTGTGAATTTCCAGGCATCAACAACTGGTTAAGTTTATGCATAAGACTAATGACATTGCAAAGATATTCATGAACGATATTTTCAAATTGCATGGATTGCCTAAGGAAATAGTTTCTGATCAAGATGTCAAGTTCAATTCCAATTTTTGGAAGGCATTGTTTGCATATTTGGGTACAAAGCTAAACTTCAGCACTGGATACCATCCTCAGACAAATGGGCAGATAGAGAGAGTTAATCAGGTGCTTGAATATATGCTTCGCATGTACATGATGGACAAACCAAACAAGGGGGAAGATTACTTACACTTGATAAAGTTTGCTTATAACAATGGACCGCAAGCATCCTTGGGGATGATTCCGTATGAAGCTTTGTATGGAAGAAGGTGTAGGACACCAATGACTTGGGATAATCTAGTGAAGGGTTGTGCTTGGTCCGGAATTGCTTAAGGAAATGGAGCAAGAGGTTGTAAAGATCAGGAAGAATCTGAAAGCAGCACATGACAGATAGAAAAGCTATGCAGATAAGCATAGGGTGAACAGGTATTTCAGTGTTGGGGATCATGTTTACCTCAGAGTGAGGGCAAGGGAGAGTTCCTTGAAGCTTGGAATTTTTTCCAAGCTATCACCAAGATATTGTGGGTCATTTGAATTGCTTGAAAGAATAGGGCCAGTTGCATATAGACTTGCATTGCCTACTAGCACTAGAGCTCATAATGTTTTTCATGTTTCTTTGCTTAAGATATATGTACATGATCCTAACCATGTGATAAATTGGGATGTGATTTAGGTGGAACCCGAGGGAAAGTTCCGAACCGAGCCAATGCGCATCCTCGATAGGAAGGTCACAATGCTCTAGAACCGGGCCATAGGGCAGGTAAAGGTGTAGTGGGAGCACTACCAACCTAAAGAGGCTACGTGGGAGCTAGAGGATTCCATGCGATTGGAACATTCATTTTTTTTCAATCCTGCAAAACACTGAAGCGGTACCAGTGTAGCATTTTGTTCAAATTTTGTAAAGCACTAAGGATAGTGCTATTGAAGGGGGAGGGGAATGTAACACCCCAGTTTTTGACCCTGATGAATCAAATATACATGATATGTATATTATAATTAATCATGGTGTGGAGCTAAAGGCAAAATCCCCACCATCAATTTGGTTTTGTTATGTTTCGACGATTGGAATCGTTGCCGATGGAATATCATGATATAAAGCACATATTAGTTTTGGTATCTTATAAATATGCTCTTTTAATTAAATGAACCCAACCAGCTATGTCAATACAACCATATTGAAAAGGGCATGATTTTCTCAAGGATAAGGGGGGGGGGATTGTTAAACCTTGAACCAATGGGAAAAAATCCATGTGTCAACCACCCATTTAAAAATGTTGATGTTAGTTGATGGTAGTTATTGCTGGGAAGTGGTGGGTGGCAGGACTATCAGTCGTTTCCCCCACGTACACTCCACCAGCTGGGTCATTCCTTTATGTGGGCAAGGAAAAAAAGGGGGAATTCGGAGGCTCTCGATTGTTATGCTCATCCTCATGCACAGGCTGGGGAATTGTCCATCTCACGCAAATATGTTCTCTCTTCGGCTTCTCATGCATAGGATTCTCATCGTTTTTCACTCACGCAGCAAGCTGGGGAAACAATTATGGTCACCCACGATTTTCATGTGCATAATCCATTTCACGCTTAGGGGTTGTGTGTATTTTTGTTTTCCCTCACCGACTTGTGGTTAGGGTGCATTGTGTTTTCCCCTATCCAAGCTGAGAATAGGATCTTCCTTTCAATTTTTGGACTGTGTGTATTCCCGTTGTTTCAGTGTTGAAGATCGAGGCTGTTGTTCTACCCACTTTGTTCGTTGTTGTGGTTTCAGTTATGTTTTGGTTTTGTTGTGGGTTATGAGTGAGTAGTTTTGGCCACGATAGAGCCAAGAATGACTTGGGGCTCAATTTTCCCCTGTCCAAGCTATGAATCGCTTGTTTGACTGCATGTATGTAGTGGTTGGTCTTCGGACTTTGTTTGAATTGGATGCATGCTTGATTGCTTGATAAACCTAGTGTGTTTGGGAACCACACAGACAAAGCTAGAGGGTTGGATTTCTTCTCCACAACCCCTGAATAGCACTGGAAGGGAGGTCAGGGATTGAAGGACTGTGTAGCAGAGAAGGGACTAATTTCCTTGAGTTGGGTGTGTGTGGGTGTCTTAGAAGTCAGGATAGTTCTGGTGTAGATTTCCTTGGCTCTTCAATGAGCTCACTAGCTTAGCATTCAACCTTCCCTAGCTCCTTGATGGCCTGATAAACCCAAGTGTGTTGGCTTAGCTGATATGTTGTTTCCCTGATAAACCCAACTATGTTGGCTTGGCTATTTTATGTATCCTTGGCTATGTGTAAGCCTGCTTGTTCCTTATTCCTTGGGTAATCATGCCTAGCTTAGGGGTGGCAGCGTTGTTGAGAGATTAAGGAGCATGTTGGACTATGGTTTGGTGGAACATTGCAGCAACCTAGCTGGTTGTGAGACAATTTCTTTATAAGATAAGTATTCTTGACCATTTCATTCTTGCAATCATATATACTATTAATGAATTATAATGAACATGTTGAATTCCCGAATGAATGTATGTTTGCTTCCACTGTGTATGTGAATGATTATGCATCTTAGCATGTTTTATGTTCAAGCATTTCGGTTTTATGTATGTTCATGTTCATGGGGTGGTTTTCCCAGATGGTTAATGGAATGGTAGCGTCCTCTTCACCAGTAGGAGGGTTGAGGACGTTACAATAACCTTGTGCAAACAAAATAATGCTACATCAGGAATAATAATCACTAATATAAGACTGAAGGTATGTTCGTCATCCAAGTTGGGTCATAGTCAGGCATAAACAGTATGTCTTTATTCTCTATTATAGTCAACTTTCCATCATCAAGTGCACCTGCACCAAACCAAGAAGGAAATGCATTATTTTAATAATAAATAAGTAAGCCTTGTAGTGACAAGTAAAGTCAATTACCTTTTAGGTGTTTTTACAAGGGAAACAAGTACCACCACTCCACCTTTTGACAATACAAGTTAAGTCAGGTCCATTCATAAAAATAAGTAATCAAATAATATAAACAATAAGTAAGCCAATGACGGTACATACATACATGTAAATACATAACCATCGAACTCAAATTTAAGCAACAAAACGACAACATAGAATTACACTAATAATCACATCAGGGAAAACAACTAGAAGAAGGTAAGAACAACTTTCGACAATTTAGTTCAATGAAAGAAGTATGACACATTTCCGCATAATTTATTATAATGTCTATTTCAGGTAGTAATTGACTAGCCTAACAATTTTTTATTTTTATCTTCAAATTTTGGGGACATTACAGAGAATGGTACAGACTAGAAAAATTTGTTGTAGTATATTCTTAGAATACGCCCAACTACAAACGTTGTTAATGAAGATCCAAAACTTGAAGTTCTGGTTTGTTTTTACAGCCCTAATTTGATCACATTTTGTTCGAAAATGGTCTCCCACATTGTGGCCTCTTATGTGGCTTCACTCCATTATAATATTGGTGCCACTAAACTTCCAATTCATTTTTGAATGATCCCTTTCTAAATCTTAGCTTCTATGCATTATTTTAAAAATACCTTCGATGTTGCAAAGCTACTCTTTTTCAGCTTGAACCCTACCAGATTGACTTTTCTGGTATTTCTCTACCTTCTTAGGCTTTTTTGCTAGAGGATAATGCAAGCCTTCAATCTTGATATTTCATATTTTATTTTCTCAAGGCTATAACTTTTAGAAGTTCCATGCATTTTCCCCTTTTCCGATCATTTGTAATCTAAAAATTTGTTGCTAATGTATTGAATTGCTATGTCAGATTTACGATAATTTGTTGATTTTGAGTTTGTAACTAACAAGGATTTATTTTATTTGAGGAATCATTTTTATCTCATTTTCTTGACATGAATAATATAGGAGTTCATTGTGTGCTCAAAATAATACAATTTAGTTCATGCCTTAATGTTGGATAAAGTTTTCTACCGTGATAGGTACGCCCATGATCTCTTTCAATCTCTCATGTTTATTTCTCTAATGCTATAGTTTATGGTGTCTCTATAACATGTATCCACCTTCTGGAACATTCTTGAATATATTTTAGATCTTTATAAGGATTTCTGTTGAAATATTATCCCTTTCAAATTTTTTGTTTTTGAATTTAGCTTGGTAAGGCTATTTTAGCCACATAATATAAATATCCGTGAATCTAATTTTCTTCGATCCTTCTATTTTTTAAATACCATAATTCATTACTTGTAATTCTATATGGATTTTCTTTTATGTGTAGTATTAGTTAGACCTAATTTCGCTCGAGCGCTTTAGATTCCATTTTTGTTTTTCCATGTGATTTCAAGGCTAGGGATAGTTTGGTTGTAAATAATAAAATCTGATAAGACAAAAGATCATTCAATATGTTTTCTTCAAAATATACCAGGTTTTATAATAGAGAAACATGTTAATACCAGGTAGCGCACTACCACGGTGTTATTTATTTACATGACCCTTTAAAATCAAACAAACCAAAACAACATTAAAGATAAAATAAAAAGGAAAACTAAGTCTTAATTACATGTGTACATGAAATATTAAATGTAATGAAGATTACGTGATATCATATAGCCAATGAAGCTAATCATGTAACGTCAAAACTGCAAACACATGTACATCACAAACCAAAAACAAGAACAATAAAATACAAAAATAAAAGCTAGAAC
>LPNX010000406.1:423084-439927 GCA_001517045.1 Pseudotsuga menziesii | reverse complement strand
GACAGAAAAAGGTTTTACTGGTTTTATGATGGATTTTCATATGGGAGGGGTTTCTGCTGCAGTTTTTTTGTCCCAAGGCCATTCACCTGTGTTTATTCCAGTGCCAGCAGAAAAAGGTTTTACTGGTTTTATGATGGATTTTCTGATGGGAGGGGTTTCTGCTGCAGGTTTTTTGTCCCAAGGCCATTCACCTGTGTTTATTCCAGCGCCAACAGAAAAAGGTTTCACTGGTTTTATGATGGATTTTCTGATGGGAGGGGTTTCTGCTGCAGTATTAAAAACTATAGATGCCCCTCTTGAGCGTATCAAACTGCAGATGCCCCTATTGAGGGTATCAAACTATTGATGAAATGTTGAAATCTGGACGTCTTTCTGAGCCATACCAAGGAATTATTGATTGTTTTGGTAGGATAATCAAGGAGGAACGTGTGATTTCTTTATGGAGAGGAAACAATGCAAATGTAATCTGTTATTTCCATACACTGCAAAGGTAAAGACAATTTTTCATATATGCTTTTCTGCTTGCTTTACAAGGCGATGCATACTGATATAAGTTTTTGATTTTTTTGTTCATTTGAGCCAAGATGTGAACTTTAGTTTGTAGACCTTTCTCCATGAAGATCTTTAACAGGTGTTATAAATTGTACATGTCCCATGTAAATCATGCCAATTCAGATGAGAAAATTGGAGGCGTTTATTGCAGCACTTGTCTTTTTAATGTTTGGTTGTTACTCTGGGGAGCTGGCATATGCAAAGCCTAAAGCCAAAGAGGTCCTGAAAGGAATGTTCGTTCCTCAGTTAAAAGGAAGTGGTGCAACTGGCCTTGCGATCTCTCTTATCGGACCTATGGTTATGCCGTAAGCTGATATAACTTTTACCCATCGTTATTGATTCAAACAAATCTTTTGACTTGGAAAAAACATCCAAACTTACCTATGATATAGAAATATATACATTTTATCCATTTGTGATGACCCTGTAGACTCATATAATACATTTACGAGTCAAACAATATATCTAATCGTGTTATCAAACGTATCCTGGCACAATCTGTTTCTTCATTCAGCCTTGGTTCTCTCGTGGAAAATAAACCATACTGTTTCTGGAATTGATGTAAGTACTATTCATTTATTTGTTCTGAAACCATAGATATGTCAAATATGTCTCAGTAATCAAATCAAACGACAACGAAATGATTTATAGTGCTCTCTATGTTACAGTTAGCGTGCAAATATTTTATGATAGAAACTGGAATCTCCCTATCGATTTCATTCATGATCAATGTCGCTATTATGTCTGTGAGTGCGGCCGTATGTTCTTCCCCCGGTTTATCTCAACAGGATTTGGATTATTGTGGGAACTTGGACCTGACTAAATCATCTTTTCTATTCAAAGTAAATTAATCTTTCAATCCTCAAAAAGCATTTTGTTCACTTTGTTCAGAAATTATGTTAATCAATATATATCCATATGAGTCCTGAGAATAGGAATCATTCATTTGTATTTCTTTGAGGGGCTAGGGTTTGAAATTATATAACCTGGAAATCCCCGTCCGTTCTTCAGAATGTTCTAGGAAAAGTTATTCACTAGTACTTGGAATTACTAGGAAAAGTTATTTGTATCAAGTAGGAAAAGTTATTCACTAGTGCTTGGAATTACTGATTGTTTTGGTAGGATAATCAAGGAGGAACGTGTGATTTCTTTATGGAGAGGAAACACTGCAAATGTAATCTATTATTTCCATACACTGCAAAGGTAAATACAAATTTTCATATATGCTTTTCTGCTTGCTTTACAAGGCTATGCATACTGATATAAGTTTTTGATTTTTTTGTTCATTTGAGCCAAGATGTGAACTTTAGTTTGTAACTCGCTCTGTGGTTTGATCACAGGCATTGAACTTTGCCTTTAGGGATTATTTTAAGAGCCTCTTTGATTTCAACAAAGAGAGGGATGGTTACTGGAAATCTGGCCTCTGGTGGTGCAGCTGGTGCGTCTTCTCTCCTTTTTGTTTATTCTCTGGACTATGCTCGAACTCGGCTGGATAATGATGCCAGATATACAAAGAAAGGAGAAGAGAGGCAATTTAATGGGCTTCTTGATGTTTACAAGAAAACATGGAAATCCGATGGTCTTGCTCTCTACCGCGGGTTTAACATTGCCTGCGTGGGAATTGTAGTCTATAGTGGCTTGTACTTTGGGTTGTATGATTTTTTCAAGCTTGTTCTTTTGAAGACCTTCAGGTATGATATTGCATTTTTTGTATTAATGGAATCCGCATATTGGGCTGTAGAGAGTTTTTCAAGGCAATAACTTTACAACATTTCTCTTGTTTTTGTCGTCGACATTTATTTTGGAAGATAATTAAAAGTTTTGTTTTTTATAGCCGACATAACATTATGTAACGTTAACGTTACGTAACGCTACAACGTTACGTAACGTTACAAGATCTCCCCCATACTGGGCTGTAGAGAGCCTCTCGGCTCAATTAGTCTTTTACCATTTTAACATAAATGTAAAAGAGGTGAAGTGTTAATCTACTTTAAATTACTAACAATCAATCAAAATTGATTAACAGTAAATTTAAATGGTTAATGCTTTCAAAGTCAACCTGTGACATGAATGTTAATTGAAAAATTAACATATATATTCTGTAAAATCAATTGCAGAAATCAATAAACGTTTTAATTGAATAAATTCATTTAAAACAGTATTGATACAATGATTATAAGTAAAGACAAATCAGAACAGTATATATCAATGTATTAATGACATGCAAGAGATTACCCAGTAAGACAAACAATCTAAAAAGGAGAAGCAATAATCATCAAAGAAATTTGATAAAATATACACAGGAAAATTTAAAAGAACAGCATGGCTGGCAAGAAATTACGAACTCCCCCTAAATCAGAGCGTTCCAAATATCCTACGCTGATTTCTCCTTCCAACAGTCTCCCCCTTGGTAGCAGTGTTTACAGAACATTAAAAGAAATTTTAAGTTTTGTTCGGTGCAGCCTCTGTGGTAGCATCGTTTTGAGAACTTTCAAAAGAACAATTCTTTATGCTTGCGCGCCCCACCTCTATGACATGAATTACATCTTCTTTTAAAGACGTTCTGGTCTATCATATCTTCGTTGTGACTGATAAGTTACACACCTTTATTTTCTCCGCAATATGAGTACGAAATCTTTGGACCAAGGAAATCCTGATCCCTGAGGTTTAAGGAAGTGGAGGAACTAAACAACACATGCGACATAATCACTAATGCATGATATTTCCCCAGCACACTGAATAATACGATCCTTTCAATTATCTCGCACCGATATTGTTCTCCGCAATTTGCAAATTTGAGTCACGTGACTCCCTCTTTTCCGCAAAGAATGAGATCTTTAGATATGGAAATGCGGTCTTGAGACTTTGGGAAAAAACTAACTGTAATGTGGTGCCTTCCGTTATCTTCCTCGTAACATGTACGTAAACAAAACGAAAATAAAAAAAACAAGATAAAGCAAACAAGATTTTACCTTTCTTTACAAGCCGATCTTTAACCCAAGTCGTTTCATTGTCCGGCGGATGAACAAATTTTGGTAATAAATCTCTTTTTACCAATCCATGGTGATATCACGCCCTGAGAAAAACCTGCAAAATAATGGACGATTTCAAACGATTTGGTATCCTTGTTGATTAAATCTTGCAGTATGGCATACTGAACACATGGAGGTGGATTTGTTTATCGCAATCGTAGCAGCTAACAAGTTTCGCAACTTAATGAGATAGTATCATACTCCTCGGGATTTTTGTGAAACTTAACAACCTGGAGCAAATCGTGGCAAAGGCGGATGTATGTTTTCCAAGATTTCAATGCTGGCAGTTTTGCATGTAAATCCTTCTACATTAAACTGAAATCTATAATCTCGGACACGATTTACTTCAATCTGGAAAACAAAAGTGACATGTGGAAGTGTTTCTCCAACTCAAAGATATATTCTTCAACATTCTTTCAACACGTTGAAACTTCCGTTGAAGCCCATGCAATCTAGTAACAACAAGATGTGTGTGGGTTCGGGATCACAATCTTTTTCTTTAACGTGGCAGACTTTCCGAAAGATTTTGTTGCCTCTTTCTCAAATGTGTTCAGAATAGTAGCCTAGTCAACAACGTTCGAATATATGCCATTTTATTTTTATGAATGGGAGGCAATTATAATTTAATGAAGACCGATTATGCCATTTTGAACAACTACGTAAAAATTGAGGTTTTACATGTTTTGTAACAGGAGCGAAGTTCTTTTGCTAGCACTAATCCATATGCCATTTCATTTTTTTAACACTAGCAGCATAAAAATGATTATAAAACCAACGTTACTTTGACCATATAAAAAGAAAGGAATAAAAATATTGTTTAATGACAATATTACTTTAATGATGAAAAGATCTTATGAGAATCACTTTATCAATTAATCATATAAATGATTTTAATTGCATAAGTCTCATTTCTCTTTTATATATTAGAGTTTTGGCCTGTATTCACATTGTTGAAGTTATGGACTGAAATATAGATTAGAATAATGAGGTCAAAAGATCTATTTAATTAAAGTTTTATATTTCCAAAATCTTTAAAATAGTGAGTAAAAGTTACAAATATATAATCAGCATAATGTTTTTATTGAAGGTAAGAAAGTAGATACTTAAGTTGTTAGTTATTATTATATATCATTAATAATGATAAACAAATAGACATTAATGATAAATAAAAACAACTTATACCAAGAATGAAATACATTACTCCATGCTACAAAATGATCTTCCTATGCACTTAAGATATTGATTCATCCACAATGAGAACCTAGGATATGCAAATGTTGCTCAACAACCAGAAAACTGAGAGAGTTACATAACAGAGATCAGTTAAATCACCATAAATTCTTATGAGATGAAAACCAAGCCCAAAAAGGTAGTGAACAGAGACAAGAATCCAAAGGAGATCATCCAATTTGTTTCAATCTAGCAAGAAAACCAAAGACAAATAATCCCAACCATCAGATCAAGATGAATCTACAGTAGATATTTAAACTTGCAAGTCACATCTTCCTTGCAATCTGCAATTGTGGGATGCGGGAATGCAAAAAACTCTTATATTCTAACTAACATTTTCACAATCTACAATCTGCAATTTGCAAGTTGCAGGTTGCGAAAACAAACAACACAAATCATAAATCAAACTCCTTCCCGCAATCCACAATTGCGGGATGCGGGTTGACCAACTACATTCATAAAAATGTTCCCGCATCACGCATTCCACATTGCGAGATGCAGGATGAAAAATTCACAAATAATAAACTTCAAGATCCTACATCTGCATTGCAGGTTGCGGGATGCAGGTTGTGGGAATGACACATTTTGAGAAAAATAGTCTTTTCTGCAACTCACTAAAAACAAACATAAATGCCTAAACGTTTCAAAATCAAATCATGGCAAACACCTAAAAAATTAAAATAGCATGGAAATCCTGAAATGACTAAAAATTTAAACATCACCTTTTGCATATAAAAATTGAGGCTCCCATGTTTTATCCATAACATGGGATCAGTTGTAGCTACAATAAGCAATCAAACACAAGAGACAATAGACACAAATATTTTCCTTAGGGAATCCATAAAAGATAAAATCCCACAACTTCTTCAGAGATAGAATGAGCACCAATGGAAGAAGTCAAAACCAAAGACAGAAACATGACTCCAACAGGTGTTCTCTCTTTCACTTGTATGAGCTCCTATTCTCTCACCTACGCACTATAGCTGGGTGAGTGTGTGTTCCAAATAGAGAGTCTCACTCTCTATTTATACTATTTTTTGACTTGAAAATCACTTACCAGGGCTGACATCTCTAGGAGAGTCTAGTAACAGTAATGCCCTCCAACTGTGGGGACTTTTCCCCTCGACCATCAAGAAGGGTTAACCTTTATGACTTTACATGACTTGATTACATTAATGATTCTCTCGATGGGAACATCGAGGACAAATGAAATTAAATATATGAAATTTACAAGTGAATACTTTCTGAAGTTACAAATACATCAACACTCCCTCTTAACTAGGAAGGTATTCTCTTGACACAATTTATCAGCACAAGTCTTCATCACCATATCATCATCAATGCTAGATCATCATTGGATCATCATCAAAGCTGGATCATCATCAAGGTTGGATGCATCATCATCAAAGTTGGATAATCACTGGATCATCATCATCAAAGTTGGATAATCACTGGATCATCATCATCATCACTTCTCCTGCTATCTTAATGAAATGGTGCTATCTCTCAATTCTTCTCATTATAGGAAGTTCTACAGAGCCAGCCCTTTTTCATGTTGGTTGTAGGCCTAGCCTCCATGTAGGTATTCATCAAGAACGCTTATATCATTGGCATGAAAGGACACACCTACTACCATCTGAGAAAGGGTCCAACACTTACATTCACTAGCATGGTAGGACATACCTACTACCATATGTGAAAAGCTACAACACTTACAGCCACTGGCATGGTAGGACACACCTACTACCATCCCCAGAAAGGCCCCAGCACTTACATCCATTGGAATTGTAGGACACACCTACTACCATCCAGGGAAACAGCTCAGCACTTACATCTGACCATGGGAGGAACCAATCCTACCACCATGTCAGAAAGGCATAGCACTTATATCTTACCATGGGAGGAACCAATCTTACCACCATGTCAGAAAGGCTCAGCATTTATATATGATCATCGGAGGAACACATCTAGCATCCATGTCATAAAGGATCTGCACTTACATCTGACCATGGGAGGAACCAATCCTACCACCATGTTAGAAAGGCACACAGACTCATCACTTCCCTTGGAAGGAACCTCGATGTGGAGAACACCAAGATTCTCCCTTAAGTAGTCAAACTTCACTCTAGCTAATGTCTTGGTAAACACATCAGCTATATGTTCGTCCATCGCAACATACTGGAGCTGCATTGCTCTCTCTACACCATATCCTTGATATAGTGATATTTGATATCGATATGCTTCAACTTGTCATGGAACACCGGGTTATCTGACAACTTAACACAACTATGGTTGTTGCAATATATACAAGTAGCATCCAACTGGATATAAAAAAATCAGACAATAGATTTCTTAGCCATACTGTCTCAAAACTAGCTGAACAAGCTCCAACATAATCTGCTTCGGCTGTACTCAGTGCCACGCAGGACTATTTCCTGCTAAACCAAGAGATCACACCTGATCGCATACGGAAGCAACACCTCGAAGTGCTCTTCCTATCACTGGCACTGCCTGCCCAATCTGAATCCACATAACCTTCTAGGATAATATTTTGATTCACCTCATACTTGAGCCCATAATCAACTGTACCCTTCAGGTACCTTAGAATATGTTTTGCAGAAATCACATGAACATGTCTTGGATCTGTCAAAACTGGCTCAATGTGTTCACAATAAATCAAATATCTAGTCTCGTATTCATCAGGTACATCAAGGACCCGATCATCTGACGATACATCATAGCATCAACTGAATCTGATGAAGCATCACTCAACAGCTTCAGGTTTGATTCCATAGGTGTGGTCATGGCCTCGTAGTCCATCATCTCAAACCTCTTCAAGATCTATACTGCATACTTCCCTTGTCCCAAGGAGATTCCATATGTATTCTGCCACACCTCCATGCCTAGAGAGTAGTGCATCATACCCAAGTCTTTCATCTCCAACTCGACAACTATTGGGTGGATGGGGTAGACCCGGGTTCTTATGCTTTTATCTTCGCACCAACAAATAGACCCACAGTGTTAGCCCTTTCGGCAACAACCTGTGAACAGGTTGCAGTCTCACCCGAAACAGCTATGGGGTGCCACAGAATCAGGTTTGTATAGGCGAAAGAGGGATATTACTGTACCTTTATCCTTAACAAAGAATAATTATGCAATACAAAGCTTCGACATTCACTTAAATAGCTTCGCAGTTTAGATAAAAAGACAGTTTCTTACTTAACCCTTAACTGGGAATTCATAGCGAAGTTAATACTTAGCAATTTATCTTACTTTATCATTCATCCACTTATCAAATGCATAAAAACATAATAGGAACAAAATAAAAAGAACCACCACAACACAAGATATATGTGGTTCACCCCCAGTGTAAGGGCTATGTCCATAGAACTACGTTTATATTCGACAATTTACAAAACAATACAGTTCTGATCTGCACACTGAGCTGCAAATCTTCTCAACAACCCAAAACTGCACACTCAGCTGCAGAGGTCGTCCATGCACTCAGCTGGGACTTAACCTTAAACCTAAAAATAGACTTTAGCTTCTTCACATCACATCATCATCATAAAAAAAACCCTCTTGAATCCTTTACATAAGTGCCTATTTATACAAGTGCACTATTACAATACCATGGGCTTAAAAACCATGGGTACCCAAAAACCATGGGACATTTATAAAAAGAGGGGCTTCGACCGAACCCTGAAGCCCCTTAGACTATTTTGGACCACAAATCCACTTACAAGCTTCGTACCAAAACCATAGAGTTGCAAAAATTAAGGACCTTCAAGGTCCGAGCCCCAATAGGCCCCTAAGACTCACCAGTGTCCCGTCTCGGGACACTCTGTTGCTTTTCGGGTGCAAGAATCTTGTTGGCGAAGATGGTAAACTGCTTGTTGAGGCCGCGCATGGTATCTTCGACTGCTTGCTCTTTCTCCACTATCTCCCGCAATGTTGCTGCAGATGCTTCATTGGCCTTTTCCTGTGTAAACGCATCATACTCCTTCAAGAATTTGAGCTGGTTTTCTGCAAGAGTGCTCAACTCCAAGGCATTGTTCAGGAGGGGCTGCACAGATCTTACTAACTGTGTTTCTTTTCTTCTGCAAGACTCAATTTCTCACTGGAGCTCATTACTATGATTTACCTTAAGCATCTTCTGCATAGGAGGCAATGTCTTAATTTCTTCTTTTACTGCATCCAGCTTTGTCTGTCGCTGCTTGATGGTTTCCTGTAATCCTTCTATTTCTGGGTTTTCCTGCAAGTTTGTCCAGGCCTCAACACTTTCGTCTAGTAGCTTTGATGCACTACTTACAAGATCTGAGATCTTCGTTGCTGAGGCGTGAATATCTATGAGACGCTATTCCCTGACCTCTAGTGGACTCTCAGGAATGAGGTGAAGATGAAGCTCCGCAATCTGGGCCTCATGTTCTGCTTTCATCTTCTCTATCTGGCTTCTAGACTGTTGTGCATAGTCTTTCAGCTTTACTATTCTTTGCTCCGGTTCTTCTTCAACCCACATGTCAAAGTCAGGGAGACTTCGACACGCCTCATCCAACACTCACGCTAATGTAGCCTGCTTGTTTTCTATTTCCCTCTTCTTCTATTCAGCTTCTTTCAACTGTGCTTCGAGGCTCTCACTATGCTTCGTGGTATTCTCTAACTACATGTGTGTGTAGCTGTCTCATTCTCGGATCTCCTTCATGAGTGCCAATTGACAAAGATGCAGCTCTGGCATAGAAAACTTAGTGTAATCTATCTCAACTATCATGCTTACCTGCGATCGAGATGCTGTGTCAGGTATTATAAGAGCTGCACTTGGTACTTGTCCTCTGTTTTTTTTGGCTTGCCATTGTCTAGTATCTGGCTGCGCACCTACTGGGGAACTGCTTGCTGCAGTGCCAGTTGCTGTTCTTTCTGATAATACCTTATGTTCTGCAATTCGCTGTGCTATGCCAGTGAGCACATCAAGATGTTTAGCTTCAAACTCTACCCATTTGCTGAATAATACCTCTGTAGACTTCGTCAGAGCCTAATCAAGATCTTCAATCGTCAAAGCAGGATCTTCGACGAGATTCTTTCTCTTCGACGCCTTAGTTTTTTTTCTAAGCTGAGGCTTAGTAACTTCCTCCACTTCTGGGGACTTGCGCTTATCTGGACGATTAGGGTCTGAAGTGGTCTTCACTGATTCTTCTTCTTCTTCACCATTTTTCTCTTCTTCTTCTCCATCAACTCTGTCATCTCCACGATGGTCACCTTCGTTCTGTTGTGACTCATCTTGTTCTTTTCTCTCTTCTTGTGGGTCATTCTGCTGTGACTGACTAGGACCTGCGCCCACATCTGTTACTGGAGGGACTGGTATGTCGAGCCTTGTTCCTGCATCCTTCATCCATTCATTCGGCCACTGTTGAACTACTGCGAGGATGTCTTCCTGGTTCACCATGTATGGTAACTTCCACCATGTATGTTTGTTATCTGCACGGGACTAGATGAAGACATTATGCATATCAGCCTTGAATTTGGCCACTCCAGTATACTGAGAAAATAGCTCATTACGGAGTCGTGGTGTTTCCAGGATCTCAACTGTAATATTCAACGAATAGTAGGCGAACACATATTTTGTCACCTGCTGTAAGTCCTTATCCTATGAAACCCAAAGAGATGCATACCTTGCTGGGCCAGGCATCTCCGGAGGCACATTAACAAACTGTGCCTCGGTAGGTTCTCTCCATCCTACCAGTGCAATAAGCACTAACAACCATGAATAATGAAAGGCTCTACCTTTCTCCTGTGCATCGCGGACATTTGCAAGGAATTCTCTAGCAATGTACTCTCTCCATTTGTAACTGTATCCTTTAGCACAGTTCGCATCAATACTGACAATCAGGGCAGGTACTTCATTAGGTCTGCACTTCCGCATTAATTTGCATGCTAAGATCTTTGCGGTGAAGTGAATGTTCTGGTGCCGAATAGTCGATGTTTGATACCCTCGATTTCCTTTTGTCAAACTGAAGTGGTTCTTAATGTGCTGCGCCAGCTTCGTATCTTCATGCTTTCCAACAAATTCAATCCCAGGATCATACCCTTCCTTCGGCAATCCTGTAATCCTATAAATCAGTGCTCCATCAATAGCAATTTTCTAGTTTCCTATCCGTAGGTGCCCATCATGCACCAACGCCAATAACTGCTTGACCACCGCGGTAAACTGTGGGCTGTGACCAAAGTGGGGGACATTCAGCATCTTCAATAGGCCAGCTTGCTCCAAGCCAGCATCCCATTGTTTTACTTCAAGTAACGTCATTCCAACCTCCGGATAATGGACGAAATGCAAGTATTTCCCAGGTGCGAACTGCGAAAACTTCTCACGATCATGTGTATCGTGGTCTTCATACTTGAGCCGATCTAATCTTCCTGTCATCGTTCCGACTAGCTTCACACCCTATGGCAGCGAAGGGGTGAGTAATGTGAACTTGACTGTCCGTCGAGGTGGCTGAACTCCTGGTCAAACAGGCGGGAGATATGGTGGATGCTACGATGCAACGTTCTCATCCTCACCGAAGTCTTTGAAATATTCAGGTGGGAGCTCTATCGAACCAAGAGGATTCATCTGAATCACAGGATCCTCCGGTGTCTTTCCTGATGGTTTGTGCCTTTCTTCATTCCGCTTAGAGCAAACTTCTGCCTTAAAATTCTTTCTGTTAGATCATGTCTGCATCGGTTGATTCGGCGCTGGGTAAGTCTCTTCGCGAAGTGCAAATGCAGGTGGGTTCCTCATAAAGTTCTGCAAACTCATGTTTCTGAAATCTCTCAACAATTTCTGGACTGCACAATCAGCTGACATGGACTCAACTGTGAAACTCAAGAAAATGTGTAATGCGAAATTCGCAGGCCTAGGTGTCTTCTTATAGGATCCAACGACCAAATCTGCCATAACTGTGCATTAAAGACACCAAATCTGACCGAGAGGCGGTAGATCTTGTCCAAACGGTGCTATATTTCCCAAATACGGCTGTGGATTCAACCAAAATCTCATCATTATAGGCAGTTAATGCAGTTAACGTACCAATGCCACCAATAATGACTTTTTCCAACGGTTGCATTTTAAGCTTCGACACACATTTCTTCTTTGGCACAAACACTAAATTCAGCTTCGCCACAATATGGAACTTTGACACAATATAGACCTTCGACACATCCTAACACAAGCTTCAACAGAACTTCAAACATTGACCCACGACAAAATTTCTTCCACAACCTTCGACACTTCATAAATTTTCCAACAATCTGCCAAAGCTCTCTGATAAGAGCTTCATTATAGTCTAGTACCCAATTTCAACTATTCTTGGTACTTAGACTCTTCTTCTTGCTATTACTTCTGATCAGGGGGTATAGGCCCGTCCTTGTACTTCTTTAATCTACTTCCATTCACCATGAGGGCAAAATTTCTCTATTCAATTTAGCTAACTGAACTGCACCACCATCGGTAACGTTCTGAACTATGTATGGTCATTTCCAATGTGTCTTGAACTTACCTGGGAACTTCATGAATTTACTGTCGTACAAGAGCACAAGATCACCATTATGAAAATGCTTCTTATTAATGTGTCTATCATGCCATGCTTTTTCTCTAGCTTTCTGTCTATCAGATGCATTAGTTGTATGGTTAGAAACATTTCATAAGGAATATTCCTAATGAAATTTTTTTATGCATAAAGATATAACCATGCAACTATTTTATCCAATACAAGATTCATCCATATCACAAAAACGTTTTAGATTCCTTGCATCTCAACCATGACATCATTGAGATTGTGCACTAATCTAATATGTCAGCAAAGAGGGTTCATTATAGATAATTAGCAATGGAGAGTTTTATAGTACCATGGGCTACTTACCCATCACATGCATATTAGTAGTATACTATACTTAATGCAAACATTTTATCATGCATAACACATAAACTTAATATAAACAAATGCATAACAAAATAATATCATGAAATGAAAATTGAATACTTATCTTTTTTCATTTCATGGATAGACTCCTTCTTGAGCCTTCAGCTTCATCATCTTTTTCATTCATAACAACATTGTTTCTTATCCAAATGCGAATAATAGGTTCTTCAAGGGTTGATTCCTTTGGATTCCTCATCGCTTGAGGGATATGCTTTGGTTGGTGAGAGCTTGATATTCAGTTGCTCCCATCTTCTTTTCTCTTATTATGAGTCGAGCTTCATCTTGTGTGCACTCTTCCTAGAGTTTGTTGAAGGTAATCCAATTCCTTCTAGCACACATTCCTCGAATGAATGAATCCCATGATCCTAGGATTCCATTCAATATGGTTACCACAAATTCTGCATTATCTTCTTCTTCATCCACTGCTTCAAGTTATTCTTTGATTTGAGAGACCCTTGTAAAGTATGACTGTATGGTCTCTGCATTCTGGATATTTACATGCTTCAACTGGTTTCTCAAATTCATCTTCTGATTTAGGCTATTTCCTTAAAATATCTTGGTCAAGGAATCAAACATCTCTTTGTGTGTCTTTAGGAAAGATACTTGTTTTTATATTATCAATAATAATCCTCTCTTCCTTGACCAAGTTCTTCTTCTGTAAGGCCTTCGCGTCATCTCCCTCTGGAATTGGAACCTCTCCACTTATGTAGGTGTCCAATTAATTTTCTTCAAGAACCAATGAAATACTATACTTCCAATTATATCTTAAAGATGTGCCTCTTGAAGGCGAGCTGAGAAACATACTCATTTCCCCAAAGCTCCGATCAGAACTGCAAAATATCTTCTGCCCTAGTTTTCTTCAATTTCTTCTACAGAAATGTATGATATGGTTGCTTTGGTATATCTGAGAGAAATGCTCCCCTGTGTTTCAAATTTTTTACTAAGGTATCCTCGTATGTCCTCTTTCCAACACCATAGGTTTGAGCAGAATTGGTTTCACCAATTGGGACTTATGAGAGTTTTTCCAACGCGGCCACTTTCAGGACTATTCAACATAGTGAACTTGTACAGAATTCCACATGTCACCGTTTTACCTTTGAGGTTGAAAACTTTTACCACATAAAGTAGAGTCCATTCCCTATCTAGAAAGTCTTGGGAAATTGCATTTGGACCTTTGTAGCCCGAGATATATAAATTATCCCTAGGTTTCCTGTTTAGGGATAAATCCTGGGAGAGGTTGGAACCTTGATTTGGAGGTATCATATCTCTGAGAAGATAGAGAATTGGAGACGCAAATTGTTACACAGGGTAGATCAAAAGCTTTTCTTCGTCCTGTGAAAATTTTGGCTCATGGTCCTTCTTTAATCTCAAGATATAGTGAATGTACCGAAACTACCAGTTTTAGTATTTTAGGGTTTTTTAGGCCTAATGTCAAACTAGGGTTTGAATTTCCTGGATTTTTACTCAACCAAAAACTTAGACCTTTTTCTCTAAAATTCAATTTTAATGAGGAGATAAATCCTATGTTGCGCTCACTCAAAAATTCCTCTTCTGTAAAAATCCCTAATTTCTCGCAGCACAAATAGATCAAAAACTGAAAATGCTCGAAATCGAATTCTACTTCAACATAAAGTTGTGCCATTCATTGGAGAGTTATCCTAGCCTTATTTTGCTGATGATCTGTGGAGAGAGACCCAAAAATTAAGAATCCCTAGAGTCTACAGCTTCGTAGTGTCTTCTTCTTAGGTTAGCTCTGATACCATGTTATATTTTTATCATTTAAGCAATGTGATCTTTGGATCTTATCTAAGAGAATAACATGTACAACAATAAAATAAAAGAGACAATAAATCCAAATATTTTTCTTGGGCAAACCATAAACGACAAAAACCTGCAACTTTCTTAGAGATAGAATGAGCATCAATGCTAGCAGTAAAACACAAAAATAGAAAGATGATCTCCAATAGATGTTCTCTCAGTTGTGTGAGTTCCTCTTATCTCACCTATGCACTATAGATGGGTGAGTGCGTGTTTGAAATAGACAGGCTCACTCTCTATTTATACTAGTTTCTGACTTGAAAATCACTTACAAGGGCCAACTTCTCTAGGAGAGTCTAATAACCCTAATGCCCCACAATTGTGGGGACTTTTCCCCCCAACCAACAAGGAGGGTTAAGCTCTATGAATTTACATGAGTTGATTACATTAATGATTCTCCCAATAGGAACATTGAGGACTAATGAAATACAATATATGAAAATTATAAGTGAATACATTCTGAAGTTACAAATACATCAACATTCTAAGCCTAAATGTAACAATACATACTTGTAAACTATGGTATATGATTTAACTATATTATTGAGGGTTTAAAACTATGTACTAATTGGAACTATAGAGAGGGGGTTAATATTTTATCGTGACTTGTAAGGAGCTGAACTATAGGCAATGGGGTTTTGGTTTAAGAAATGGTGGAGGCCAGGCTGGCGTATTCAATGGACCATGTGAAGGCCACGCTAAAGTAGTAAGCCTTTCGCTAGGGTTTTTGGGTTGTCATTTTCTTATCTTTTGTTTTGGGCTGACAGAGGTTCATGTTCTAGTTTTTGGATTTGTGCATGCCTTGGTTGGGCTTACAATGTTAATCACAAAACTCTTGCATGTATGCCATCATTGCCATATGTTTCAACTCGTTAGATTTCATTCGGTTCTAATGATTCTTTGCATTCTTCTCATGTTTGTTGGGTTTGGTTTTGTAGGTTTTAGGGAATCTTCACTGCTCTGGTAGATCGGAAGAGACTATGTCGACTCACAACCGTCCATGTAATCCCATGTAAAACAAAGGGCCTTTACCAAAAGTTTGGTCTTTATGTTGCTGCAAAGTTTCTATGTTGCTCAGATTTGTAAAACATTCACCTTGTTGAGTTTCGATTGTGGGTCTAGGGAAATTATGGTTGTAAGGCTTAGGTTGTTAGCATATAGGTTTGGGTTTGGGGTTCTCTTATCACGTTTGGACATTTGATGTGACTGTGTAAAAAACTTGTATGGATCTGTAATGGATTTTGGTTTAAATAAATTTAACTTTGTGTTTCTTTTTTTGTTTACTACGAGATTGGTGGATTTCCATGGGTGTGTTTATAAATTCTTTCAGTTCCATTACAAAGAAATGGCACTACAATGTTGATATTTCGCTATTATTATTGACTATGGAAAAATATTAGAGGTGTTTAACCCTTGGGATTTGTTTGAATCATTCTTCATTTATATGGGCTAAGCTCTTTTAATGGATTCATTTGATTTTAATGTAGATAAATTTTCTCTGTTAGTTGACGGCAAAGAAAATCCCTTGATTCATATGAAAATTGGTTGCGTGGGATAATTCCCTCTCTATGTATTTTTTTTAAATGGAATAGATTTGTAGGTTGTTGAGGCATTCCTAGCTCTGTTTATATAAATGGATATGATGATTTGGTTGTATTTGTAGAGCGACTGTAATGGCTTGGCCTAAACCATGCTCAAATCATGTCGCCCATGTGATGAGTTTATACTTTAGTTATTAATTGTACAGGCTTATGTTTCTAATGGATGGGATAGTCTCTATGCTTATTTTAATGTATTTCATATTAATACTCCTACCTGGGACCTCGTTTGATTTGAACCTGGGTCGATGGGTTTTAATGTTTTAATTAATATTCTGGAATTTGTTAAGCGTTGTTACTAGATTTATATGTTTAACATTTGGTTTGATATTGCGTAATGGAAGGTTGCCAATCCTTAACAATTGTCGATTGCTGGGCATGTGTGTAACGTTTATAGGCTTTGGCTTTTAAAAGTATACCCATTATTCTTCTTTGAATTCGTGAATGGGATCTTGGCCTTCCTATGAGGAATTATGGTAAAATTGTGGTTAACTTTTAATTTGTTATTGTTTATTCATAAATGGATTTTATGTATTATATGTTTGTGTTTGCTAGAAATATGTATTATGCTAGGACTGCATTTAGCTTAAGGGGTTGAGTTTTGTTTTAAGGGATTCGATCTCGAATAAAAATGTTTATGAATATGTTTTTAATTTGTTTT